>KV011790.1:219470-251008 GCA_001598015.1 Dorcoceras hygrometricum
GTTCCAACTAAATCAAACGCTATATATATATATGAAATAATTAATAACAAATAAAAATTCATGTAATGTCAAGTACACACCATTTGGTGAAAATGGATGTGAATTAACGGTAATCCAATAAAACTATACAATTCGATTAGGTTTTTGGTTTGAATATATGGATGTTTGACCATCTCCAACCCAACACCAAAATGATGTAAAAAACAGTATTTTGGTGCTGCAAAATGAAGTACAAACCTCTGCATCATTTCTTCAAAATGGTGCAACACCAAATATTTTGCACCATATTTGGTGCAGAGTTTTTTCTTTGCGTCAAAATCTCTATCTATTTTTTTCTCTTTTTTTATTTTACTAAATAATTATTGAAAATATATTATATAAAATAATTTAAAAAAATCAAAATTAATAATAATTTAATTAATTATTTTACTAATAATTAATAAGCATTTAAGGATATTTCGGTTTTTTGTTTTGTATTAAAAATTTTAAAACTTTTTATTAAATATACATAAACTAATAATTTAAATAAACTTAATGTTTCTATTGATTTAAAATATTTAATTAATTAACAGAATAATAAATCAATTAGATCCCTTTTCTTCAAAATCACATTGTTCAATTAAATTTTATATATTAAAGCTATTTATCTATTTTAATATTTAAATACGTCTTTTAATTTATATCAAATTATTATAATTTATTATTAAAATAATAATTAAACATTAATAATGATAATATTGTTAAACTATTAAGAAATATTAATATATAGGAATTAATGAAATATTATGAGAATATATTTTTTGGTGTAAGATTTGAAGTAAGTGGGTTAAAGATGTATATATATTTAATGTAGAAATTGTACTAGTTTAATACATAAATCACAGTAAAATAGAGTTATGGGTCGAAGACGATCATAAAATTTATATCACGTTTATACTGGACGAACCGTACAATGTACAAAAAGTATTGAGAGCACTCTATTGTTTTAGTTTTCGTACTAGGTATTATCGTCCCAAAAAGAACTAGTCCAATCAATTTCAATTTTGTAGTGGTCTAACAACCATTTTCATTGTAACAGAGACACATTGACTCAGTAACTGCTGACAAAGAAATCTTTTCATAAATTGAATTGAGTAAACCTGTAGGAAAATTAATAGTAATATTTTGCCCAAATTTGACCTTTCTTGGATCTTCTTTTTCAACCCCAAGTATTATTGTAACGGAGGATCTTCATTCTTTGACCTGGCCAGTAGGTACAAGCACACAAAATTAAATGGAAAACTGCATCCAAATAAGCGTTCAACATAAAGCAAGATGCTCGTTCAACTACAAATATATGATAAAAAAAAAAAAAGTTGTAATGATACCGTTTTAGGGCTCAGATTTCATGTGGCGGATTAGACCATGAAAAATTGTTACTTTGGTTCTGAAAGTGTTATAAATCCCTTATAACACGTGTCAAATTGTTACTTTTAGTCGCTAAGAACTCGTGTCAAATATGGTCACACGTGTCAATTTGTAAGATAGATCCCTTATCATCTATGATAAATATTACTTTTATATCAAAATTATTATATTAACTCAATATTGTGTCACAAACAGATAAATAAATAAATATATTAATGTGGTCATCTCGCATGAGATTTATTCAATTTTAAAATACGAAAAGGTGGCAATTGTGAAACCAAAAGCAAAACAAAGTAAGAAATATATATACATATATTCTCCCACCATTTTTCCTAGCTTAGTTTGTGTCTGCCTAATGGAGCCATATAGGCGGTTCTATTGAAAAAATTGTCTTACATGCTTACGTTCTCAAAAGAACTTTTTCATCTTAAAGAATTATTTTATCCAATTGTTTATTTTATCCACAAATCTGTATTATCAGTTTTTTTCTTTATCGATTGGTCTACTTTATCCAGAAGATTCACTTTTATCTCGAAAAGTTGTATTATCCGAAACATCTTTTCATCTGAAAATTTTAATTTATCCAAAATATTTGTTTTATTTAAAAAGGAAAAACTTCTTTCTGTCCGATGATTGTGTTTGAATAATCTTCTATCATCTGGATGATCTTGACAGTTTCTATCTGGTTAAAATTTCTTTATCCGATTAATCTGTCCGGTGGGGATGGAGGGCGACAGAGGGATGCGACGATTGAACGAGGTCGATAAACTTGGCGACCACGCGATGCACATATATAAATCTAATGAATGAGAGAACAATGGGGAAATGTGAGAATGAGAAATATTATATAATTGAGAAGCTGAGATTAATTTTTTTCTAAAAAACACTTAAATGTCACGGAAGGAAATGTGTTGAAAGATAACAAACATTATATATAAAGTTTGATATGGTAAGCATCCATGATTTGTGAGTACTTGCTGATATTATACCAGCAGGTGTATAAAGGAGAGCACCATTGATACTCATTAATCAATATTGTGGTCATCGTGATATTGAAAAAACCCGAAATATATAAATTTATTCTAGGCTGGATGAAAGAATCTAAGAATTTTAATAGTGGTTATGTTACAAGGTATTAGGAAAGAATTAGGAAGAAAACTCGACTTCTTATTTTCTGAGTTGAAAACTTGTCATTTCATTGTTATTATTATTATTATATATATATGGTGAACCATCCGAACATATTTAAAGTCATATAAATAAAAATGGGGCACGTAACCTTCTACTTTGACATCATGGAAGGTTCAGCGCCTACTAAGTACTATATTATTTTTATATACAGGGTTTTTTTTTTTACGCAATCTTGACTTTTTCAGGGGTGAACAACATGCGAAATTCCCATCTAAAGATAAATAGTAAATTTCATACAATTGTATCGAATATTCCGTCATCTTAATTATGATGTAGCTAAGCTAGTCATACTCTGCCGTAATATAAGATTAAACTTAAATATGTTAGATAAAATATAATACAATAGATTAAATTAAATAAGTAATTTGAGAAATGAATTATGTGAGAATATTCGTTCCCCAATACTTTCGACTTTGATCCTATAATTTATTATACCTTTGAAGGAGTCATGATGCAATTTTGCACCAACCCCCTCCCCTAAATAAATGTTTACAAATCTCAAATAAAAAAATATAGACTCCATCATTTTCCACAACTAATAAAATAAAAATGGTCTTCCCACGCATCGATGCACTGCAAGATCATAGGAAGCATTTCAAAACCCCACGTTATTTTTTGTAAATATTTAAAAATTAAAACTTTTTTGGTCCCTCAAAATATTTGACTTAGTGTGGTGGTTGGAGACAATAAGGTACAATTATAATATATTTTGTTTAATTTTCCTATATTATTTTGGAAGAAAAAGCCGGCCGCCACTATGTTCGACGATAATTTAATTAAGCCCATCAATGTAGTCTTTTCTTTAAGGATCATATTGCCGACTTTGATCAGATGGAATCTACTTATATTATTTGCAATTGCAGTTTTATTTCCATTCTATATAATTGTCCATGTCTAATTTTAGTCTTCCATACTAACGAAATTAAAATATTAGTCGTATATTTTTTTTGAGCAATTTTATCTAACTTAAAAAAAAAAACTTATTTCCATGAATTTGCACATAAGAGTGATCGTGGACAACAAGTCGGCATCATATCAATGCATATCATTGACACCTCGGAACAAAAATAATATTGAAAAATAACAAAGATGACAAACTATGACTAATTTATTAACATGAAGCTTAAATTATAAAAAAATAATAATAATAAAAGGTCAGCAGTAAAAAAATTCGAATTTTTATATTATCAATGAATGATAAATACCACGGTTTGTCTTCCCTTGAAAGTTAAAAAATAGATTAATAATAATAATAAAAAGCTATGTTTGCCCACGACACCATGAAAATGAATACTTAAATGTATATCACGTTGATGACTATTATTGGACTCCATACATAGTTGACACGACAATTTATATCCACCCTCTCCCACACGCCTCACGCCGCCGTCGACCGCCCATCGTCGCCGGCCGCCGGCCGTCGCCGCCGTCGCCCGGCTTTTCGCGTGATCAGACTTGTTTCGATCACCGCGACGAGGAGAATCCGTTCGTGCTAAAATCCGTCAGATCTTCTAATGCAGATTGACGGAGGAAGATTGTTTTCGGTCGTGGACCTGATTGACGATCTACCGCCGCCTACCGTTTGAAGTGCCGGTTTCCTCGTGAAACTGGTCGGAGCTAGGCGCCTAGACGCCAGCAAGGTAGCAATTCGATAAATGCCCTATGAATGTTTATTGATTGTTTTTAATGTATTGAACGTTCTCGGGGCAACTTTTAAATTCCGCCGCGCCCCCGGGAAACGGGATCCGGATCCGCCATTGTATGCCAACATTTATCCAGTCTCCCAAACTAAAAAATCATAATTTCGCCCCTCATGCATATCCCTCGATTTAAAATTTATATGGATCAAGGGATCTCTGGCCTATAGAAGGGGTTAGCTCTTTAATAGGCTAACAATTTAAAAAAATAGAAATATGAACTAGCTGTAATATGTCACACGTCTTGAGATCAAGGGAGTACATGAACCGGAAACAGTTCAAGAAATATGAACCAGATGAAAACTCTAGCTACCAAATGTATAGTTTGTCAAATTTAATGTTGATGCAACCAAAACATCATCGAGTCTCGACCTGGGAATTTTTCTCGCCTGAGGCGTAACGAGCTGGTCTCTTCGGGATGATATTGTTCTCAAGCCTAGCCTGCACGCAACAGCAAGCGTCATAGGGATCGAAAGTATCTCCGATGAAGCCCCTCCGATAATTAAGTAAGCGAAAAGTTGAAAAGTGGTAAGCAAAAGAGTATATCGGGGTATGTGAATTAAGAATGATGTGTCTGTTCAATCGGATATACCTGAGTTTTTATAGAAGGGCTGGTGAATAAATGCGAGCGGCTTGTCCGACATGCGATACAATCTGGCGGGATCCCCCTTGCGACATTCACTCATCTTTCACAAGCAAAACATATTTGTAGGCTTGACCAATGCAATCATATTGGAGGATTACTTCCAGGCTAATCGACGGGCGTGATGTAAGTCATTGGCTCGGGGGTAGCTTTTAGTCCAGGTCCCCGAATTCCGAGGTTAGTATTCCCGAGGTTTAGTCAAGGAAATCGGGTTCTAAGGTAAGTTATTCCCGAGGTTTAGTTCAGGTACTCGGGTTCCGAGGTATGTTAGAGTATAATATAAATGTCAAAAATTAATAAAGACATAAAATTCAATCCTAGGTTGACCATAGATTAATCAAATGATTAAATCGAAAACATTAACTTGACGATATCTGGATCGAACTATAATTATCTGTGGCGGTCGCGGAGGAGGACCTTCAAAACGAGACAAGCAATTAAAACAAATATTAATAAATAAACACCTTTCGGCAACCACAGCTGAGATATTTCTAGTTAAACTTCATTGAATAAATAAAGAATTCATCATCCCTATCTCCGTTTAAAAATAATAAACATAAACTGATATCATGGACCACAAGCCGCTCAGAAAATATTTTCAATTTTCATATCCAATAGAGCACCTTTTACGTGACAAATGGAATTGATTATTTTTTTGGTACAACTCCAAAAGTTTTGAAACTCTTTTATTTAACATGAGACCCCACATTCGGTCATCGGATAGTGCGATATAAGTTTATGTCAATAGATAAACTATTTAGACAAGTCCTATATGACATTCTTATCCAAAACGGTGCTGGTTTGAATTGAACATTTTAAGAAGAGGTCGTTATAAGTTTGTATTTTGTAAGAAGATGAGATTTAATACCAGTTATCGTTTAGCAACGAGGCATAGTATTGAGTTTCAATTGAAACTTCAAATTTTGTCATATTTTGCTTTCACAGTCAATCGAAACAAAGATTTGTTTTGTTGATGAAAAAATATTCCACTGGCTAGAAGTCCTTTGGCCATACTACAGATGTGGCATAACAATGAAAACTGATATTGAAGTTTGGTCGAAATCTAATTTGCTATTCTACTTACTCAAGTTTTTAACTAATATTCGGTGACAACGACTCCATATCAAGACAATAGTAAAAAGTAAAGGACTATGTATAAAATAAGATTTAATTGACTATACAAGAACCAAAAGTACAAATATACGATGGGATTATGAAAGAGTTTAAAGGAGGGTGACTATTTTAGCTCATTAGTTGAGTTACCAATTGAGTCTCAGTCTCAGTATAATGTGATTTTTCGAGGAACAAAAATTTGGCGTGGAAAAGATCAATTCAATTAGTAACAAATAAATGAATGTAGAAAGATATGAACATAATTTGTTTCTGAAAGTTTGAAATAATGGTTCTATGTCCCCCATTCTAACAAAATTAGAAGGTACACTAGAAGACTTTGTGTTGATTATGCAATAAAACGAAAATCGGTCCGTCAGCTCTCGTCTGATCTGAATTTATATTATGCTAACTGATAACAGAGCATGCTCTGTGATCTGGCAAATATTTTGTTTCTAAGGCTAAAAGATATGCAACGAACGTATGAGCCCAAAATCGTAAGTTTGGGTGGATTCCACCCAAAAATATTTTACTATCCTAATATCAGAAACACCACAAACACACCGTAGATTCTACCCAAAATAGTTCACTATCCTTATGCGAAGGCTTAAAGATCGTAAGTTTGTTCCAGTAGCAAAAGGATAGTGAAATTCAGAAGATCTTCTTTTCTCTTTACATCTGCTATTTATAGCTTTTGGATTCAAACGTTATAAATGTGATCAAAAGACTAAGTCAATGAATATTACATTGTCTTCAAGTAATAAATGCACATTTAACACTCTATACAATCTTCATACTAATGCATTAAATGTTAATTTTTTTTGCTCTAAAAATTCAATCACCGTACTTCAACAATTCTGATCTTATTTTATCGTAACTTGAGTTATTCAACGATTATAAATGAATTTTTAAGCCAATAGTTCAAAGTAGCCCTGATCTGATCTGATGCAAAACTCTGGTCTGATATGCTCTTGATTATCTAATATGATCTTATACTCTAGCCTGATCTGAACCGGTAACATATGCTGCTCTGAGCTCTAAGCTATTCCAGTACATTTGATCTGATCTCCTCTTGTATTCTATTAACTAAGCTGTTTTTTTTTTGGTATATTCCAATACGCACTATGTTTTGATATGTTGAATTGTCTAACTCAACGAAACTCTAATCTGACTTGATTGTTAAACGATGTTAGGTTTGGTCTAATGTGATCTGATTGGTTCTGTGTTGAACCCTTTCTATAGTACTTAGAAGTACAATCAACACACGGAGGAAAATACTTAGACGTATTTTACTTTTTAGTGGAATCATTTGAGAGATTCAAATCATATTTTTGCTTTATATTATGGTTTTAGATACTTTAATACAGAGCTAGATTGGTTTCAACTTTTAATAAAATTTACATTAAATCATCGATAAAGCATAGACGTGTTCATGATAGTTTAGTTCAGTTATCTTTTTTAATTAAATTTGAAATATATTTAATATATAATATTATACACACTACACAAAGTGTGTGCCACATTGTTAGAATCTCAAGATGTTTGTATCTTTAAAACTTGAAATGTAAGGAGGGATATGGTGATAATTACAACTTCATAAAATAATATTACATCAATGAACATAAATAAATATTCAATGTATAATCGTCTTCCTATTATAAGGGTAAAAGAACCCTAACATAGAATATTTTAAACACCGGAAGACCAGATCCAAATTCAAACCTAGTATAAAACCTAGAACCTCGGACACCTGAAACTCCATATATTTTTTGTTCCAGCCTTATTCTCTCTTTCCAGACACCACAAACACACCGTAGATTCCACCCAAAAAAACCCTCGTTTTTCATCAATCTTCCAAACAGCTAGCATCTTCGGAGATAGCTTATCAGATTATACTTATATTTACTCGCGAGATGCAAAAGTCTTGTTTTCCCATCCACTGGATCTTGCTCTATTATGATTATATGAAAAATTTTGATAGTCTCATCTCCATCTGCTCTTGTCAGATTCCAAATAGATTTGATGAGACTATATTTATCATTTGATTTTCGTCTTCTTGGACCCGAAATCTTGAATCAGCGCCTGATATATATATTGGTCCGGGAAAATATGGTTAGTCGTTTCTTGCAAATGCAGCATTTTCAAGATTCACATTCAGAGTGAATCTACACACACATTTGTAATGAGAATCCTGATGATGCTGCATTAGCAATTACCGACTTACACAGTTGTCGATGGATTTACGTAATAAATCTATCTCTTTCGCTGACCACAGATAGGATCCCTTTCGACTAATTGGGTTCATGTGCTTCCATTTATATATTCAGTATTTGTTTATATAATTGCATATTATTACATAGTATATTTGAATTTTAGTCAAATTCATGTTCTTGTAGTTTTCTCTCATTAAAGATCGTCCACTGTTATGATTGAGTAGTGACTCAAACTCAACTACAAAAATCACAAGCGAATATGAAACTAAATCCCAGAAGCTTGGCTTGTATTCAACTCGTGATATAATTATATAGATAATGGATCGTTATCTCACTGAGTACCAAGAAGGGGGAGATTGTGCTTTTGGCCATGAAATTGATCATTTTTCGTTTTTAATCCTATAAATCATCAAAAGCTAGTCTTAATACAATAATCAGTTCTTTTTATATACTTTTATTTATGTAGATAAAAACCAAGTCTCTCTTCTCTCTTCTCTCCTATTGTCATGTTAATTCTGTTTTAGAAAGGCCCCAAATTCAGACTGGGGAAATTTGTCTGTCATCAGCACAAAGATGTGGACAGGTACGAGGTATTTTAATTGTGCTTGTGTCTATATTCATTGTCTTTCTTTTTACGAATCTGAATAACCACACGTGTGAATATATAGATGGAGACATTGTCTGGGCTCTCGCGCCACTATGAGCGCTAGTGGTTAAAGACACTGCAGTAGTGACCGTGGAACTCAAATCTAAAATTTTTCCTAGCACATGAAACTATATATGAGTCCAAAAATTATCTTTCCAAGAACAGTACTCACTTATTTATAGGACCCGTTACTCAGCCCTAATGACAGATTTTGTGAGGATGCGCCTCAAGTACTTGATTCTGATATTCCTGGATTATCTGAACGACCCATTGATGTGTTTCTTCCAAGATTCCTTCAGGTTCAAACCAGTTGCTTATGCAATGCTTCTCTCTCCCTGTTTGTCTCATTTAATAGAACATCTTTTACACATGGACTCATCTATTTTGATTTGTATTATTTTGCGCAAACAGCTTTTCCAATCGCCGAACATCACATTGAGGAAGCTTTCCTTGGGCTCTCAGTAAATCAGTACATCATGCTAATGCCGACGGTGAGTTCGACTGGATTAGTTACTTTTCAAGTTTCCTATCTTTTTTTGCTTGTGTCAGCTTCTATTGTGAAATTTACAGGTCCTATATACGTCTGTGGAAAAATATTTGCAAGGTTTATGTGTTCTTTCTAATGACACTGCTCCAGAAGTTAGGAAGTTGGTAAGTTATTCTTTGTTATCAGTTGTTCATCGGATAAGAATCAAATGAGTATCTACTTCTCATTTGTGTTAAATTATATATTTCCATTCGCCTCAATACTAATGCCGGTTTTCCTCACACTTTTTTCTTTTTGGATGATGGCTTGTTTCCTCTCCAAAGAAATGTCAGTAAGCAGTCTGAATGTGCTGTTAGTTTAATTTGTTAATGATCCTTCATCCTTGTAAGCTTAAGCTCATCAGTGATTAGTGCATAGTATTTTAGTTTGCGGTTTTCACTTTTGATCATGTTAACAATGAATTTGCAATTTTAATTATTTATCGTTTCGTTTTTATGTTATGTTACGTTACAAGAAACTTTAATTTGTGTTTTTGTAAAAGAAATTTGGCCCTTTTTTAACTACATTGTCAAGAAAGATAAGATAGGATACATGATTAAAATTTTTGTAAGAACGAACGCTTGTCGATTTACCAAAAGTTATAGCTGGTGATAACGGTGGAACTCCAATCTTTTTAAATCGTATAGTAACACAAGCGCCACGGTTCGATCGTTCTACCTAGCAGGGACAATTATTGCACTCCAACAATTTTCTTAAAAAAACGACTTAAATTCGGGGCAAAAATTTTCAGGACGGAACCAAAAGAAGTGTTAGATATATGACTAAAACGAAAAATATATCACGGAACTAAAAATAGACTAAAAGGATGCAAAAATACAAATTTGGATGAAAAGCACAACAAAGTGACTAAATTTCCAGGGAACTAGTCGCTGGCACTCACAAATCCAGTTTGTCGAATATTGGGAATCAAATTCAAAAGCACTGCCAGCAAGCTAAGGTGCCTAAAAGAGAACAGATTCCACAAGCAGCAATTTGCTTCGCACTATACAAAAAATGCACAGACAAACAAGACTTTCTCTAAAAAAAAAATAATTTTACCATGTCATGTTTCACAATCTAATATTCTCATTTCCAAATTCATGACAACAAGCGGGAACCATGGATCGCCACATGGCCGCCGTCCAGGTCTTCCAGCTAAAGAAAGAAGTTGGCCACCGCTCACAAGTACCAGTGAGTCAAAACATGATCCGCAGCCCATGGTGTTGGATCTTCCGCCAACTTGGTGCCTCTGTATTCCGTTCACAAAAGTTGCAGCTGCGGCAAATCTTGAGAATTCACAGGCTCGAATATGAGCTTAAAATATATAGATAATACACTGCTATCTCACTTTTGAGTGTCGAGTAGGGGCAAGTTGTGATTTTGGTGCTGTAATTTGTTATTTTTTAGATCTGTAAATCATCATATATAAGTTTAGTTTTGTCTAACAAATTATAATTGAATTTTATGAATTTGAAAGATTTTTATTGTATCTTACGTTGATGAACATAGTTTATGCGGCGTTAATGTAACGCTTGTCGAGCATTTGACAAACTCACGCCATTTATTTCAGTAAGATTTATAAAAGTTTAGTAAGTACTCCATAGACGCAGGTTCGCTTCCTAACCTCTCGCCCTGCTCACCACTCCTCTTCCTCCTCTCGTCCTAGGATAGGGTGACTGAAACTACCTTAAGCTACCTCTCTTTCTATCCCTCCTTACCTCTACTCTAGTTATCACGAAGTTAAAAGGGAGATGGGTTTAGCCTTGGGCTTTTGCTTTTCTTCTTCTTCCAACTTACTGGTCCTCTTTATATCCTTACCTTAAGAAGCTTCAACTGCTTCGACGGGAAAGGAATAGACTTTTAATTTGACTTCCAATGAGCACCAAGCCCGATCTCCCATGAAGCAATTTCTATACTCTTTACCCAAGGGTAGGCTTGCTTTTAAAAGGAATGCTCTTTCAAACTTGGCCTCATCGTTGTCGTGCGCCAAGGGCATACCTCTACGTAGGTTGAGCAAACTTTGATCAGCTAAGAATATGATTGGTTCGGTACGGTATATCGATTTTTCCAAACCGTACTGAAAAATGCGATATTGCAAAAAATGATACTAATATCATACCGATTTTTTGGTATACCGAAAATACGGTATTAAAAAAATGATACCGATATCGTATTGATTTACTGAAAATTCATTTGATTTGAAACAAAGACAATAAAATATTAATAAATAGACAAATAAATATATATATATAGCGATATTTCGGTAAATGCCGAAAATACCAAATTTTATAAATTCTATATCGATACCGTTATCGAATTTTTTGGTACGACGTCATACCATATCGGAAATTTTGGTATACCAAATTTTTCGATATTTCGGTATAATCTTGTTCGATAAGTACGGTATACCGATATTTTCGGTATTCTTTCCACCCCTAGCTAAGAAGGAGACCCTTTAGCTGAGTAAACTAGCTAAAAGCAAGCCGTTTATTGTCTTTCATATAATTCTTCAAAGTTGTAACCAGTTTTTATAAATTATTTAATTTTGCATATTTATATAATATTCATAAATTTTCTCATTCATTCTGTTGATTTTACGTATGATAAACAAACTTTAAAATAACGATATTTAAATTGAAGAAAATATTATAATTAATAAATATTTTAAATTAATGTCGTTTTATAAAATATTTTGTTTTGTGTCACATATATATATTCTTTATATATTCGAGTGCAAATAATGATTTTACCATGGCATGCTTTACAATTTTCAAACTCACACAACACCATAACCATGGCTACAAGGTTTCTTAACCGGGTTCAACTTTGTGCAATTTAATTTGTTTTTTTAGTATATCTCACTTTTTAATTATCCGTATAAGAGTTTCACTTTTATCTAAATTTGTATGCATTATGGTTTGGGATTTAACTAAACATCTCATTTTTCTTAAAAGTGTTTTTGGATTGTTAGCAATTCAAAACTAATAATGTATAGCAAACACATGATATGATTCCTTAGAAAAGTACTCTTTTAATTAGATGAGGGAAGATATATAAATTCATCTGTATTACCAATGGAAGAACAAAGAAATCAGATTATCATATTGTTATTGTCTTTTTTAATTACTATGGCTCTTTTTTAAATTTCTTATCAACAAAAATTTTCATATTTATAATAAGTTCTCTATACCCTTCATTTGAATTTTAAATTTAGTCTAAAAAAATCTATTTAAATTATTAAAATGTCCATATAGAGTCCACAGTTCACACGGACTTCGTGATTTGACCAATGTTTCTCTCTTATATAGTAAACAAGGAAAATATATATGCACAGACTTGCATTGTAGTTATTGGATCCCTAATTACCTATGGCCTTAGGGTGGCTATCAAAATTGATGGGATGCTTTATGGACACTTGAATTCAGGCCGATGGCAAAAAATAACCCGAGACTGATTGAAAAAATAAATATATTTTAAGAAATTACATTTTTGCTTTTAGTAATCTTTCATGTGCTTAAATTGGGCAAAAGGTCATTTTGGTCCTCTATCTTTAACTCTTTTCTCTTTTAGTCATGTAATTAGTCACGTTTAATATTTACCCATTTTAATCCGATTTTATTGAATTGATCAATTTTGACATTAAATTGCTGATTAGGCGAAATTAGTTTATTGACATTACAAGAAATTTGGAATTTTTGAATTTAATATAATAGCATCCTACTTGGAATGACACATCATTGGACAAAAAATATAAACTATAAACAAATAATAAAAATGCACGATTAAAAACACTAACCTCTCCTTGCTAAATTAATCTCAAAAACTACTAATTTGTTATTAATTTTAAGCTCTCAGATAAATGTCAATATTGTTCCACAGCAGAACGACACGGATCAAATCCTTAAACGATTTTAAAGAAATAAAAAACTTCACCATTCACATTGAAAAGCTTAACATAGTTCTCGCATTTACCTCTGAGGAGAAAAGATTCACAAATAAGACAACATTTGGCTACAAAGTGATAAAATGAATAACAGAATAATAAAAAATAAATATTAATTGGTGTTTTTCTAGATTAATTTAGCAAGAAGAGCTTGATGTTTTTAATTGTGCATTTTTTAACTATTTGTTTATAATTTATAGTTTTTGTCCAATGATGTACCATTACAAGTAGGATGGTATTATATTAAATTCAAAAACTCTCAATTTTCTTGTCATGTCATCAAACTAATTTTGTCTAGTCAGCAATTTAATGTCAAAATTGGTCAATTCAATAAAATCGGATCAAAATAGGTGAAAGTTGAAAGTTAATGGATCAATATTGAAGTTTGACTAGTTGTAGGACTAAAAAAGAAAACGGTTAAATATAGAGGACCAAAATGACATTTTTCCCTGCTGAAATTTGTCCTAAATATCTTTCAATAACAGTAGAGATCTGTTCATGCAACTTAATTTATAAATCTCCTTTTTACATATAAAAGTTTAGTGGACTTGAGGTAAACTTTTGTGCATCAAACTTTATGTTTGAGTTTCATTTGATTATTTGTGGTATTTTAGTAAAACTAAGATTCATTTTTTTTTTTTGGGTGTTTTAGTAAAACTAAGAGCATTATGAGATCGAAAAGGGTGTGTCGCGAAGAAAACTTGGGTCTTTGAAGGTCGAAAGCGAACAATATACATGGTATATATATGCATATCATATCATCATTATAGTTTATTCAATTACAAATTCCTAAAGAATGAACACTCAAATGCATGCCTAAGCTTTTCTATATCGAATTTACACCACTCGGCAGGTCTATCCTTGCAAGGACTTGAATGCTTTTCTAAATGTCAAGAAACCTTCGCCTGAGTTTCGATAACCACACACTAATGGACCATCCACCATCTTGAATATGGCCTGTACTGTTGGAATCCTTGAACGTTTTCATCTCATCTTTAGTTTTCAGAGGTAGCTGGGAATTAGCTGCACCAGCCGACATGTCCACAACTTGTCTGACCATTTCAAGAACTTCGCTCATTTTTGGTCGTGTTTTAGACTGTCTGGCCAAGCAACGGTTAGCCACGAGAGAGAGTTTGTGTGCGGACTTAAGGGTCTGCTTCACTTCAAGCCTTGGATCCAATATATGCTTAAACTTCTTGGCATCTGATAGGTATGGTTTCACCCATTCCAAGAGCCTCTGCTCACTTCTGGGACGGTTTCGATCCAATGGGCGCCTGCCTGTAATGAGTTCGTATAGAAAGACTCCATAGCTCCAAACATCACTTTTTGACGTGAGGTGGCCAGTTCTTATGTACTCGGGAGCTGCATATCCCATGGTTCCAACAACCTGGTGATACATTGTTTGGTCTTTAATAAGAAAGTTTAATTGAATTGATAAAATCAACAGTAACACCTCCTCTTAAACTTTTTATTTGAGTCTAATGGAATTAGCCATACCGCAGTTGATATGTGCGTTAGTCCCTCCTCAGGTCCCAACCGAGCCAACCCAAAGTCCGATAGCTTAGAATTCCACTGCTCATCTAGGAGAATGTTTGAAGATTTGAAATCTCTAAAGATGATCTGCATACGTACATACATACATATATATAGAGGGAGACATTTTTAATGAGACAACAGACCACTGCACAAATGGAGAACTACTCGTGAACCAAATAAATTACCTGAAAATCCATTTCCTCATGAAGATATGCTAAGCCCTTGGCAGCATCGAGGGCGATCCTCAGCCTCATAGCCCACGAAAGGGGTGTGGTAGATTTAACTGATAAATGGTCTTCCACACTTCCATTGGGCATGTATTCGTATATCAGGAGCCGTTGCATTCCTCTTTCATCATCCTCAGCACAATACCCAATGAGTTTAACGAGATTCGGATGCTCGACAACACCAAGAACATTAACCTCAGTCACCCATTCCTTGTGACCCTGGTAAGTAGTCATGGCAAGAGTTATATTCACAATTACACACCAAGTTGCCCAAAAATTTCGTTTGCATCAGATAAATCAATCCCAATAGTGTAAACAACAATAGGATCATCATCTTCCACTTACTAGAGGTGAAGGACACAGCTTGAATCAGTAAAAGAACATTAGAGGCAACTGTTGCATCCCAAACAACCACCATTCACAGTATTCACATTCTAAGATAGGATTGATGCTGGAATATATATCACTAATATTGTCTATATAGATCGATAGAACTCGCGAGGAAACATATAAGAAGTGTATGAAAGAGAACAGACCTGCAACCCTCTTTTACCGAGTTGTTTTACAGCCACTGCCTGTTTCTTGCCCGGATCTTCCGAGCTCTTCATAATGCCTTTATAAACAGACCCAAATCCACCCTCCCCAAGTTTTGTAGAGACACTAAAATTTTTTGTCATTTGTTTCAGCTCAAGAAAAGTAAACACCCTGAGACTATTCGGTCCCTCTTGCAAATTCGGCAACTTGGTTCGGCCCCTAGACTTGTTGCTATGATCTGATTCACTCGTTGAATTAAGTCCAGAGTCACTCTGTTTCCCCCGTTCATGATCGGTGAATGAGGACTGAATCGAATTTTGAGACTGTGGTTCATTATTTCTCCCTCTATTGAATAACTGGATGCACTTCATTGATTTTTCTATATGTTTGTAGCACCCTCCCTGAAAATTCTGGTAATAAATTATAAACCAGACATACGATCCAACTTCAGGAACAAAACTGAGAATCCGGTAACAGGTCACACATTTTGAAAGATCATATAAAACGTGAGAAAGCAGAACAGAAATCAAATAGATGCACTTCAGCAAGGTAAACTGGGTAATTGACCCCCTTTTAAATGAATATATATGTATCCAGAGAGGAAGGGGGAGTCACACATAAAGTTTCGAATTTTCCAAAAAACCATCCACAAACTCGAAATCGTGAGATATAAATAGAAACCCAAACCTAATAACAAGCTTATCTATGTCCCAAAACATGCAAAATACCCACTAAGAAACAATGAGTTAAACAAACTTAATCTCCAAATCCCCATTCTGTAATTTGCCCTCCTCGATCAGTATGATGTAAATCAATGAAAGATGCAAACTTTGATTACGTTTCAAGAAACGATGACGAGGAAATGCAAGAACGCCAATCTAAAATCTCAGCAAATTTTTGGAGAATAGTTTACCTTTTTAATTTAATCCGACGATGTCAGGAACTGGGATTCTCGAAGGCTTTAACTAGGAAGAAAAATCGATCGCAGAAGACTTAATTGGTGGTCAGTGAAAAGAAAGTCCTCCACGGTACAAGTTGCTTGTTTGAAGTCAATCTTTGCGCAAAGAAACCGATACTGATCCAAAAAATAGAAGTCAATCCACAGCGCTTTCCCCACTAATCGTACGGGAAACTTTAATAAATGAGATTGCTTCTTTATCTAGTCTGAGTCGTGTGAATCGGTTCGCAGAGCTTATTAGGCCGTCCAATCAACCGTCATCTGCTCGATCATGTGAAACATATCTTCAACTGATCTATCAATCTCAAGTATGATAGGTAAGTTGATAATTTCTCCACAACTTGATAGTACGTTGCTATGGCCTGAGACTGAGAGCCATCTTGGATATGCTCTCCTAGCCAGTTGTAAAAGTGATTAAAGACAACTGTAGGTGAATTCCACATTTTAAAAATTGTAAAAATGTTAAACTAATAAACTAGATTTGTACAATAACTGCACCAGCTCATACAAATATCGCTAGAAAACCAGTATTGACAATCATTCGCCCAAATCAACCGATGAGTCAACTCCAGATTGGCTAAAACCATTGGTTCACATCATTGTCCTCGTCAGACATTTCCATTTGAAGCTTTTGGTTCCAAGAAATGAGACAAGCTAGAGGGAGACTAGTTTGTCTAACTAAACGATAAACCTCCACCTTCACCCACACATGGGCTTTTTAACCGTTTCCAGCCGAAAAAAGAAAAACAATTTGACAAACTAATGTAAATCGGATATAATTAACAAACTACCTTATCACGCCGGTGAGGAGGGCGTGACTAAGGTAAATCACGTCATCTCCATAGGTATGATTCAATATATTCTTTTTTAAAAAGAGTGTCACGTCACAGGGCATGACACAGCTTTTAAGAAAGTAATCACGCCCAGCTAGTAAATCACGTCCTCTCCATGGGCGTGATTCAATATATTTTTTAAAAAAAAACGTGTCACGCCGTCTGACAGGGCGTGACATAGCTTTTAAGAAAGTAGTCACGCCCTGCAGCAGGACGTGCTCGATTTGTGTGTTCGTCCCTTTCCTCCTCCTCTCGCCTATAAATTAAAGGGATTCGTAGGATTTCAATTGCAAACCAAACCAAGTTTCCTTCCTTCGCTTCTTTGGTTCCATTTCTCTACAATTTTCATATATCTCGACTATATAGCCATTATTTCGTAATATATTAAAAAAAGCCCTTATCTCGTGAGAAAAAGGTATATATTATTTTTTTATTGTTTATTATATTAATACTTGATTTTTTATATACTACCTACTAATATCATGTTTTCGATTTTGTAGATATTTTGTGTGCGAAACTTCTATTAAAGGTGCGTAAAAGAAAATTTTGAACTGCAGTATAGGTACGTAGAACTCTTTTTCTGCAAGTACGGTATGTAAAATTCATATTGTTTACGTTAAATAATTATCATCAATATTAATGTTGTTAATATTGTTATGATTAATATTAATATTAGTATTATATTAATGTTATTATTATTGATATTAGTATTGTGTATTATTATTGATATTGATATTTTTATTATTTTGTGACAAAACATGATTTAAGAGAGTTCTTTATAGACTGGCTTAAAAATTGCGTGTATCGGTTAAGTCTCCCTAAAGGGCGTTGCTTTGTCTAAGGAAGTTGGTTTTAAGTGGGCCTTAACCCCTCCAACTACCTGAAAGCACTCTTGGAGAATGTTAGTCTATAGTTTTTATAATGAAATTCAAATATTGTTAAAATATTATCATTAATATTATTGTTTTAACATATCATTAATATGACTTTAACAAATCATTTTTATTTAACTAATGGTTTTATTTAACAAATCATTATTTTATGTAATATTAGATTTCATTAAAAATAATATTTATTTAACAAATAAATTTTTTTATTAATGATTTTTATTTAACATTTTCATTATTTTATGTAACATAAAATGTCATTAGAAGCATATTTATTTAACAAATCATTTTTATTTAACTAATAATTTTTATTTAACAATCATTTTTATTTAACTAATGATTTTTTTTAACAGATTATTATTTATGTAATATAGGATGTCATTTGAAATAATATTTATTTAACAAATCATTTTTTTAACTAATGACTTTTATTTAACAAATCATTATTTTACGTAATATAGGAGGTCATTAGTAAAAAATTTATTTAAGAAATAAATTTATTTAACTAATGATTTTTATTTATCAAATCATTATTTTATGTAAGAAGATGTCATCAGAAGAAAATTTTATTTAACTAATGATTTTTATTAAAAAATCATTATTTTATGTAATATAGAATGTCATTAGAAGCAGGACCTGTAGATCTTTGCATGCTTTATCAACAAGAATCACATATCTCAAATTTCATTGAATCCAACCTGT
This sequence comes from Dorcoceras hygrometricum, assembly GCA_001598015.1. Lineage (NCBI taxonomy): Eukaryota > Viridiplantae > Streptophyta > Magnoliopsida > Lamiales > Gesneriaceae > Dorcoceras > Dorcoceras hygrometricum. Next base: position 238,524 of record KV011790.1, read on the forward strand.
TAATCGTAGCGTACTTTATCAACAAGAATCATATATCTCAAATTTCATTAGACCCAACAACTTGGATAATACTTTAAGAGTTCGTCGGTCAGATAATTTGATATGGGATTTATGGAAAGCTGGTGTACTTCACCGTCGTGTCCGGTCATGCCTGAATGAGATGGGTTTTTACGATATGTGTTGCGGTGATTGTATTTACGACAATCACTTGATTACTGCTCTGGTTGAGAGGTGGTGCCGCGAGACTCATACTTTCCACCTCAGATGTGGTGAGGCAACAATCACATTGCAAGATGTTTCTTTGATTTGGGGACTGAGTGTTGATGGGGAACCCATTATTGGTACTGATGTGTCGCACGTTCGGTGTATAGCAAAGCCTTTGTTATGATTGGTTAGGCTTTGTGCCAGTGCAGTCTGATTTTAGATCCAATACTATTAAGTTGACTACTTTGCACTCACATTGCATGCAAACCATGATAAACGAATATAGCTCTGAAGTACAACTGCAACAGTACACACGTTGTATAGCTTTGATGATAATTGGTGGTTGCATGCTACCAGATTCTGAAGGTTGTGTAGTCAAAATGTTGTACTTAAACTTTCTACGATATATAAGGAGGGTCCGTAGTTATAGTTGGACAAGTGCCGTGCTAGCGTTTCTTTATCATGAGTTGTGCGGAGCATGTATGCAAGGAAAACATGAAATAGCAGGACCCTTATATATCTTACAGGTATTTTATTTTATCATTCGTTTACAATTTTATTTTTTTGAAATTTGTATTACATTTAGTTGTTTTGCAGATTTGGGCCTGGTCTCGGATGACCCCGCTCTGTCCTGATCGACTGGGGTATAATCTTATCTCGTCCCATGAAAATCCAAATATTCAAACAATGTTCATCATATTCCACCATATGGTGCAAGGTCATCATTTTAACTATATATATGTAATTTCTATTTTTATGCATAACATACTTAATATACGTGTAGGTGGAAGCATGCATATTGTTGGACGCATACACCAACACATAGTGTGCGAATCATTCGCGATGTACTCGACTGAATGGGAGATAGCCAGGTATTTACATGATAAATATTACATTACAAATTTTTAAATACGATGCATTTTGTTACTTTTGTAATTGAATATTATTTTTAATGTATATATAGTTTAATTGGATTATATACGACCTGGGAGCTCCAGATATTTCGTCATTACCTGTAGAATACAGCATGCTTTGCCGATCGGTGTGTCCACTTATCTGTTTCCACATAGTCGAGTGGCGTCGTCCGAACCGAGTCCTTCAACAATTTGCCATGTTGCAACATATTCCAGGACCGGCACTCAATGGTGATAATCTACATGAGTTCTCGCGGCGTGGGCGTCCAAATTTTTGACCGGGCCAAACATCATAGGGTGTTGGTGGATGCATGAGTCAATCGCCATAGTCTTGTTGTGGAAACCGAGTATACAGTCAATTTTTGCATGATAGATGAGTACGCGATGTGGTATGACTTGATTACTCGACGTTTCATATCTCCCATTGATCCTGTCCAACTTGATTCTGGTTACCAACCCGGTGATGTTTATTTTCAGGCGTGTTATGGTAAGTGCTTTGTTAGTCATTTGTATATCAACAAATTGGGTTATCTATATATATATATTCTAATTATTTTATAACAGAGAGACGGGACATCAACTATTGCAAATATCTGTAAAGGCCTATCTATTGAGGATCTACCGCGCGAAGATCAAATTGAGGCACTTAGAAGTCAATTGCCACTGCTGAATTTCTTCACGAGTTGACACTAAAGACACCACAGCAGCAGCAACATCATGCAAGGTCTTCAACTAGACGGAGACAAGGAAGATGTGATGATTGTTATGAAGGTGACCTAAGCCAACATCACGTGGAATTGCGCCAAGGAGCCGATATGTGCGTTCCGTGAAATATCAAGCGGGTCGTCATCTATGTCAACAAAGCTCCATTGTCTCGCACTAGAAAATGGCCTTGAAACATTTTCTTCTAAGGTGGGTATGACATACCGATCCCAGTCCCCAGTATCATAGTCTGAAGTATAACGATTTTGATTTGTTGCTCCATGCCAAACAACCGTTGACGTACTAGCATCCTCATTAAATCCAACTGAATTAAATCTCAGTGCATTGAACCCTTGAGTTATACATGGAATATATGATTCGGGATCATCAACAGGTACATGTCGATCAATAGATACGGTTTAGATAAACAATTCAATACACTGTATTTCGTTATTAATATCCAACATTAACTGTAAGTTGTTGTCATCATCAATTTCAAGATGCGCTTCGACATACCTTGACTTGTCACTGGAGAAATATTTGGATGATAGCTTCAAAATAAATTTTGAACTGTCAATATTTAGCAATCTGTGAATCTTTTCCTTCAATTCACGGAAACTGATAGATCGTGAAACACGGGTTGCTTTGGTCTCGCTAGTACTGTATTGCACCGTATTATGTTCTATATAACATTACCTCCGATGTATAAAAGTAACGCGACACTATCCATTCCTACACAAATTAAAATCATTAATTTATCAAATGATATGCCCATGCCAATACTATAAAAAGGTAATCAGAATTAGTATTGATAATAATTTTTCACTACATATTTTAATTTCATAATAAAAGTTATGGACTAACTCCTTATATTACATAAAATAATGATTTGTTAAATAAATATTGCTTTTAATTACATCATATATTACATAAAATAATGATTTTATGAATAAAAATCATTAGTTAAAAAATTTATTTGTTAAATAAATATTGCTTTGAATGACATCCTATATTATATAAAATAATGATTTGTTAAATAAATCATTAGTTAAAAAAATGATTTGTTAAATAAATATTACTTCTAATGACATCCTATATTACATAAATAATGATTTTATGAATAAAAATATTAGTTAAAAAATGATTTGTTAAATAAATATTGCTTCTAATGACATCCTATATTACATAAAATAATGATTTGTTAAACAAAAATCATTATTAAAAAAATGATTTGTTAAATAAATATTGCTTCTAATGACATCTATATTACATAAAATAATGATTTGTTAAATAATACTTGTAATAAATAAATTAATAATATTCATAATAATATTTTAACAATATTTCAATTCCATATAAAAGTTATGGACTAACATTCTCTAAGAGTGATTTCAGGTAGTTGGAGGGGCTAAGACCCGCTTAAAAACCAACCTCCTTAGACAAAGCAACGCCCTTCAGGGAGACTTAGCCGGTACAAGCCATTTTTAAACCAGTTTATAAAGAATTCTCTTAGATCATGTTTTGTCACATGATAATAACAATACAAATATCAATAATAATAACATTAATAATAATAATAATAATAACACTAATGTCAATAATAATAATATTAATATAATACTAATAATAATAATCATAACAATAATAATCACATTGATAATAATGGTAATTGTTTAACATAAACACTATGAATTGTATGTACCTTTTGATATCGCAAAGAAATAATGATTACAAATGCGATATATATGAATATCGATGAGCAAATTTGCTGAAAAAAACGTCTCTAAATGATTGAAAATGGAAGAAAAAAAGATTATAGGAGAATTGTTTTACGAGAGAAGAATTGAGAGGATTGTATTCGAATGAGGTTGAGCGATTGTATTCGAACTAAACGAAGCAATTTACAGGGAGGGGGGAGGGAAGCGGACGAAACACATATCACGTCATTGTGCAGGGCGTGATCACTTTTATGTGAAAAGAAACAAATTTGCAAGTCACGCCGTCCCCGTCGGGGACGGCGTGACTTGCTTTATATAAAAAAAAACACGCCCTCCGCGAGAGCGTGACATGCATTTTAAAAAATAACAAAATTTGAATCGCGCCCTCGCGGAGGGCGTAATACATTAGTTTGCTAAACCTCCCCATTTCGCTTTATAAAAAAAATTACGACAAACATTTAAAAAAACCCCATACATATGCATACGTCTTCTAATATATATTAAGAAAATGTTTAAAATTTGAATTTATAAAACTATTTCTAAGTTTAATCTTATGAATTGAATATATTAAGTAAATTAAGTTTGGGTAGATCGGTGAAAGAGTGAAATATAGGATAGGGAAAATAAACTAAATAATCTGGACGGATAAAAAAAATGCAATATATATGTATCTGACTTCAGCAATATCTTGCATATGACCTAACATGCGCCAGAGTTGGATAATTTAATATCGTTCGTCTTAGAATCGACCGCACTCTCTAGATTATATCAAACTTTGTTTTTGACCATTTTATAATAGATTGACTGAGTTACGGGATCTTTGGTATAATACACAAATAATTACTTGAAAAAAATTTAAAAAAAAATTAGTTTTCGTTATTCGTCTAGCTTAAACTTTCATAATATTTTCTTCCTTCTATGAGTCTGAGCTTTATTTGGCACATCTTGACCTGACGCACCTCAACATAAAGAGGAAAAGCTTTAAACAAAATAATGTTACTGAAGAAACTACATTCAGTAGCAAGGATCTAATCTTCGCTGTCTGGACCCTTTAAAAAATTCCATATACAAAAATAAAAAGACAATTAAAGATGGTGGAAGAAAAAGACTTTTGCTACGTTATTCCCACCTGCGATAAATCATAAATGTACCTAATGATCTGTCCAATGAGAATTTTCTTAATTTTAACAAGGAAAACCACGAACGGATCCATTTTCAAAAATTGATGAGAATGGCTTACCCAGTCACATCACTTTCCACGAATAAATTACGATAAACCCAATATGAATCCATGAATTTGTTTAATCACCATCGAATCACTACTAGCAGTAGCCTAATATTTTAATTTTCCTGCTTTGTAGGGGGGAGAGGTTGTTAGACAATTATTTTGGAACTAAAAATAAAGCTGCGTGTCAATATAATAAAATATAAGCCGTAATATAGGACCTTTATTTAAAAAAAACAAGTGCACTATACGAGATCAAGTACTAGTAATTATATACCTCTCTCGCTAAATGAGAGTATAGATCTTAGATACAAATCTATAATGAAAGCGGCCAGAAACACAAATTTATTTTTATAACAAAGACAATAATGTCCAATAATAATGTTAAGCTACATGCTAGTGCAGATACAGCCACAGAACATAAATATAATATGGATCCCTCAGAAAATAACAAACGGTGGAACAATGTTGTGAGGCAAAATCTTACATGATTTAGGGCAGTGTAAACCAGAAACCATGTCAAATATAGGAGAATTAGAGGGTAATAATATTTTCTCAAAGATCAATCAAAACTCGAAAAAAGCATTGAGGGGGATCACTGTGAAATTTTATTCGAAATCGGGCTTCTCTGGATAGGTGCAACCGGACCTCTGGATGATCACATTTGCGGCATAACAGCCTGCTCTTACACAATCTGCTACAGGTTTCTCCAGAACCAATTGAGACAGAAATCCACCCACGAATGCATCCCCTGCAACATTCACAAATGAAGCAACTCGGACCGCTCTAAATCTCATGCAACGTGAGGTGTGCCCAGAATTTTAAATTAAGGGGTGAGATGCAGTTAGGAGATTTTCTATAAGTTATATCCATATTTTTTCCAAAAAAATAGATTGTCCCCACATTCCTGCTGTCTCCATCCTATTTGCAGCACATGGGTATACGAGTTCTGGTATATCGAATAGTTTTTTGCTCTAACATCTCCGGTCAGTGAGAACATATCAAGCATTGGTTTGTATTGAGATAACAAAAGGTCGTTGGACTAGCTAAGTTGGCCATAAGTCTGATTTGAGAATCATCTTTGGAGTAGGGATTCCTCAAACTCAAAGTATGAGAAATTACCAGGAAAACTCTGATAGTTGTTAGAATGTCTTCGTAATTTTTAACATTTAGTTATGCTTTGATTGCAAAAACTGAAAATTTCTAGTTCTCTTTTTGCATTACAAAATAAAAAATCACACACCTGCGCCATTGGTGTCGATGAGTTTCTCTTTAGGAAGCAGAATGACAGGGTACAACTTCACCTTCCCGTCCTCTGCGACCACAACTGGATCTGCACCTTGTGTGATAACAGTAATTCTCTTGTGAGTCCCAGTTGCCTTCGGCAGCTGGGAAAGTTTCAAAGCTATTTCCTCAACGTTCTCCGTCTGTTTAATCCACGCTCAACATGCATAAGTACATCATGATCAAAACACATCATTAAATCTGTTGCAATTAAATCATTACCTCCCAGCCACGAACTTTAGAGAAAGTTCTTGCTTCTGTTTCATTTCCAAAAAGGAAGTCCACGTACCTGAAAGCCAAATTACAGCAGGTCCTCAATCAATGTCTTTTCTTCCCAATAAACTAGGTTGTTAAGAAATTGAGTAAATTAGCCTTACGGGAATACTTTGTCTTGAACATCCTTGAAGAACTCACAGATAAATGGAGCAGAAAGGTTTGTCGCAAAAACCTACACATGCATGAACTTTGAGACAATAGACGGATTCATATTGGTGCTATGCAGTAAGTTACCAAAAAAACTAACTATCCAACTTCTAACCTTGTTTTTAGCAGCTGCGTGCTCAGCAACAAGTAAGATAGACTCAGGGGAAACAGTGAAAAAAAATCCAGCAATATAGAAGTACTTGGCCTTTTCCACTATTGAAATATCAAACAAGTACATAATATCATGATAAGGAAAGTGTAACATGGGCCAAATACTAATCATACAACACCTACCCAAGGCCCAGTTTTCCGGTCTCTTCAAATGATCAACTTTGTAGCAATTTGCAGCTGACAAATTGGCAATAAGAGATCTGCAATACATTAACCATGTTCGTTAGCCCAATAAATTCATGAACTTGGGTCATAAGTGAAAGTATAATTATAATTAGGAGTATAAATCACAGGAGGTTCTGAGAAAAGCATCCACAGGAAAATGAGTGAAGATGGAAATACAAGGTAGTACAGGAGAAAAGGACAGTTGGAGCAGTTTGCCAGACAAAGGATGGGGATGCAGGGAATGGAAGAGTGGGGTTGAAGAAGGAAAGAGAAGTTTTGTTGAAGAACAATTATGCAGTTCTAGGAAATGTATATCGCAAGGTATGAGTGATTGTATTCGAACGAACGGTCAAACAAGTAATTTTGCATACTTGTAATTAATTTAGGAGGAGAAAAGAAATAGCACAGAAAGACAATTGATTAGCGTAATTTACAGTGCCTATCCCCTACTCCTTTTCATACAACACAAAGTGACTCAAATGAAATATGCTTATTACATTATAAAACTTTCAGAATTTTATTGGCAATGAGATAACGATCATTAGATAAACCACGAAATATCTCAAATCTAAAAAAATAAAGAGAAGAGCTAAGATCTCAAATCATAAATATACAAACAGATAAAAGACCGACCTTTCGCCACCAAGCACACACACAGCACAAGTACCAGTTGCGGATTCATCTTCATGGTAATGAACCTGACACGAACATGTGTGTAATTAGTTTTCAACAAATAATGATAGTAGTAACTAAAAGGAAAACCTTAAACTGAATACCAACATTAACACCCGCTTGTTTTGCATTGACCTTCATTTCCTCACCAAATTTATCCTTTCCAATGGAACCCATGTAACTGGTTGCACCAGGTATTTGAAGCATCCACTGCATAAAAATTTTAAAAAATCAGCTATTTACAGCTATAATTGTCAAAAAGGCAATTGATATAAAGCCCTATACGGAAATGTCAAGCACCTGGGCAACTCTGATTGAATTTTGAGTAGCCCCTGCATTTCGAAGTCATTAGTATCACAAATAAAAGCTAGTAATATGCGACAGGAGTAGGCCTAGAAAACCATTTCGAAATTCTTGGTCTTCACCAGATATAATTTACCTCCAGCAATGTACTCCACTTTGTACTTAGATGCCATTTCATCATACCTAGCACGTACACATTCACAAATTAATCTTACCATACTAGATGAAATAAACAGATACAAAAACCTCGCAAGCTATTATAACCTATACGTAGATTCATGTTTTTTAATACAATTATGTTGGCCCTTTCTTAAATAAATATGGGTTTCTAGTTCTCATTTCGGAGAATCTTGACAAGAGAAAAAAAAATAGAAATTGAATCGCTAAAACAGGAATTCGGATATTGGTATACAAAGTACTTACATGGGCAAGTGCTTATCCTCCGCAAGAATTGCATTGTTCAATCTAATATCAAATCTGAAAAGAAACCAATCAAACTTGAACGATACCAAAACGCCAGATCTCACGAATCTAACTTAAACGCATTGATCCACTGAATCATGAATAGCAAATCTCAGATCTACGCAATAAAGCTGAAACAAATGTACGCAGCAACAACAACGCAAGCTTAATGCAAAATAGCAACAACACTGCAATCTCATTTCCGTGGAAAAAAAAAACCGGTATATTAAAAAAAAGAGACAAATTCCGGAAATTACTTGTCCAAGAATTCCTGATCCACCACGGCGGAGATATCCAAAAGCGGATTCCCCATTCCCAATAGGACTCCTTCGTGCTCCATCTCTACTTCTCGCTGTTATTTGAAAAATGCGCCGGATTAATGAAGAATGAACGCAATAGGGCTGGTATGAAATTGCTGAGGTCGAGAAACATATGTTATATATATGCACACCGGTGAAAAAATGAACTGTTATAAAATGTAACAAATGTTAGAAGAAAGTTTAAAGGATAAATATCCGATAACTTTATCGACCAAAACATAAATTTATTTTCGGTTTTTTATGTTAGAAAAAAAAATTTATTTACACTTCTTATTTCTAGAAAAAAATTGTTCGAATTTCATAGGACCACATGTTTTAGCCGATAGAAATTGATTACAAATTATTGGAAATAGAGTAAATAATATACGATATTTGGTATCAATTGTTTCAAATCTGATACGAATATGTGAATTTTGAGTATAAAACTTGGATAACTTGTCTTGGTATTAATCATAAATTGTTTTTTATTTAGTCATAATCGGTACAAACTATTTCACATTCGGTACTGAAATATGATATTTGAGTACATGAATATATGCCAGAAATTATGATTGTAAAAGATTGTAATAATTTTATATTCAAAATCTTAATTTTCGTACTGAATTTAAAACTATTTGTATTTAAATATCATATATTATGCACTCTATTTTAATCATTTGTACCAAGTTTGTGTCGGATACAAAACATGTGATGTTAGGAAGTTTAAATAAAATTTTTCTACAATAAGGAAGTGCAACAAATTTGTTCTCTGACATGGACTGGAAGCAAATTTTTGTTTTGTCAATGAATTTAAAGCATTTAGCCAAGTTTTAAATATAAGAAGTCTTTAATAATCCTTAAAATAATAATTAAATAAATATATATGTATATAGATATATATATATATACACTTTATATATAACTAGAGATGGTTCGGTACGGTATATCTATTTTTTCAAGTTAAACCGTATACCGTATCGAAAAATACGGTATTGAAAAAATGGATACCGATACCATACCGAAAAATTGATATATTGAAAAATCGTTATACCGAAAAAGATGGTATTAAAAAGCTATACCGATACCGTGCGATTTACCGAAAATAACTTTGATTTGAAAAGAAATAAAAAATATTAATAAATAAATAAATATAAATAAATATATAAATAAAAATATTAATAAATACATTAATATATATCTATATATATCGGTATTTCGGCATATACCGAAAATTCCGAATTTTACAAACCTATACCTATACCGTTATCGAAATTTTCGGTAGGACATCATATTTTACCGAAAATTTCGGTACCGAATTTTTCGGTAAAATTCGGTTCGATAAGTACGATATACATATATTTTCGATATTTTTCCCATCCCTACATATAGCCGCGCCGAAGTAGGTAAGTAGGTTACTTTGGACTTTGGAGAATTGGTTGGGGCCAGGTCGTGGTATGCGACTCATATTGCTTCACCTAATGAATTGTCCGAAATTAAGGTTAGTGGAAATATCGGTTTTGTTTGAATTAGGGGTATTTCAACTTGAATTAGGTTTTTGTTTCCTTGTTACGTTTGAATCAAAAAACCAGATTATTGTATCTCCGTTTCATATGTTCTTCTGTTTATTATAGTTTGGTTTGATAATAAAAAGTTATGCGTAACAAAATTTTGAAGATTCATAGAAAATATTTAAAAATATACAATGACATAATTAAATATAAATAAAATGTCTAAGAAACATACATTTAATCTTTTGCATGGCCTTATATAGAGAAACATTATCTATTTAGCTATATAGCATATTATACATAAAGAGTTACCTATTTTATTATATCTTCTAAGTAAAAAGTTGATTTTTTAGGGTTTTAAATATAAAAAAAATGTAACACAAAAACCGAAATCAGTGAAAATAAATTAAGAAAAAAGGTCTAAAATGACTTTAAAAACAAGTGTAGACTTTTAAACCAAGTGCAAATACGATGTGTGTAAAGTTTCCCAATTGTTTCTGTCGGTTGGTAGGAAAGGCTTAGATCTTAGTTTGCTTGGTAAGTTGGGTTTGGCCAAAGCGGGTGAAGCCGATCTAGTCATTTTCATAGAATTAAATACTTACAATTATATCAAATTGAGAAAATCAAATTCAACATTTTTTCTAAATGAACCATATATAAACGTAAAGATAGATTTTTTGCCCAACCACAAGTTATGTATTTGATATTTTGATTTTCAAACGAATGAATTGGAAGTAAAGCAAAATTAATCTATACAGCCCCCACATGCGAGTTGGTAAGACCTGGGATGATGTGGGAATAACTTCCCCGGCTTCACGGGTTCGATTCTCGTGTGGAGCATATTCCCCACTGAAATATTATGGGGTATGCTTTGGGAATTAGTCCGTTATATGGGTCCTCTCCCCGGGCCCCTGCCTACTCGTGCATATCCCTCGATTTACCACATGTATGGGCCAAGGGATATCTGACTTATATAGGGGGTTAGCCGTTTAATGGGTTAACTTTTTTCTCAAAATTAATCTATACAATTGACTAATTTAGCTAAACAAATTTCCAAATTCACATACTCTAGTGTAAGTTGGTACTCCCACCGTCCCATTACGATATATTTGGACTGGTATGTATTTTCGCACATATTATAAAAATGTTAAGAAATCTAAATTTTTAAAAAAATTACCCTTATTAAATGAACAAATTAAATATTGTTATAAAATAAATGAAATAGCAACAAAATAAATTTAGTAATTACCTTTTGCAATGGCTTGGAAATAGCTCCAAATAACCTCTTGAATTTTAGTTAATAGGAAATTATAATTACTCTATAATTTCCTTAATTTAGAGAGAATAAAATGGGAGAGAATTTGTGGGAGAAGATTGTATAACTTTTTTGTGTGATTTACAAATGAAATTTCAAGCCTATTTATAAGCAAAAATAATGAATAAAATAATAAAAAGTTACAACCACTTTATTTAATATTAGACATCCAACCACCTACTAATTATTACTCAATATCCAACCACCTACTAATTATTACTCAATAATTTCATAACACTCCCCCTTTGGATGTCTTTATTACGTGTTTTGTCACTATCTCGTTAAAAACCTTACTAGGAAAAACCCAATGGGATAAAAACCATAGTAAGGAAAAAAGAGTGCAGTCACGTAAAATTTCTCCCCCTGTTGAAGAATTACTTGAAATCTCTTAAACGTCGCATTCCGATCTTGTATACCAATTTCTCATAAGTTGATGTAGGCAATGATTTTGTGAAAAGATCGGCCAGATTATCACTTGAGCGTATTTGTTGAACTTCAATATCACCTTTCTTTTGTAGATCATGTGTGAAAAAGAACTTTGGGGATATGTGTTTCGTCCTATCACCTTTGATGTATCCTTCTTTTAACTGAGCAATGCAAGCTGCGTTATCTTCATAAATTATCGTTGCTGAGCTTTTATTTGCAGACAGACCACATTCCTTTTGATATGGTAAATCATCGATATCAACCAGACACATTCTCTACTAGCTTCATGGATTGCAAGTATTTCTGCATGATTTGATGAAGTAGCAACCATAGTTTGTTTTGTAGACCTCCAGGAAATAGCTGTTCCACCATAAGTAAATAAATACCCAGTTTGTGATCGTCCTTTGTGTGGATCAGATAGATATCCAGCATCTGCATACCCAGTTAGTTGCAAATCACAAGTATTTGAATAAAATAAACCCAAATCGTAGGTGGCCCGAAGATATCTAAATATATGTTTAACGCCATTCCAATGTCTCCGTGTCGGAGAAGAACTATATCTTGCCAACAAATTGACAGCAAATGATATGTCTGGTCTCGGGAAGAACTTTGCCAACAAATTGACAGCAAATGATATGTCTGGTCTTGTGCTATTTGCAAGATACATCAATGCACCAATCCAATAGAGGTATGG
>KV011790.1:258619-293179 GCA_001598015.1 Dorcoceras hygrometricum
CAACAAAATAAATTTAGTAATTACCTTTTGCAATGGCTTGGAAATAGCTCCAAATAACCTCTTGAATTTTTAGTTAATAGGAAATTATAATTACTCTATAATTTCCTTAATTTAGAGAGAATAAAATGGGAGTAGAATTTGTGGGAGAAGATTGTATAACTTTTTTTGTGTGATTTACAAATGAAATTTCAAGCCTATTTATAGGCAAAAATAATGAATAAAATAATAAAAAGTTACAACCACTTTATTTAATATTAGACATCCAACCACCTACTAATTATTACTCAATATCCAACCATCTACTAATTATTACTCAATAATTTCATAACAAATATTTAATTAATCAAATTAAAATACGGATAGATTCTTAAAATAGTATATAAATATATAAACTGACAATAGATGCTTAAATAGTATATAATATATTAACTAACTATACAATTGAGACGTATAAAAAATATACAGCCTATATATATTTAGGACGGATGGAGCATCAATTAACGGATTATGATATTATTATCACCAACCACTAGATTATTCTTCTTTTTTAAAACCATGTTTCATGATGGATTTTAGTATTTTATTTTTCTTCGACGTTACTATATACCTTTGAATTTTGGTGATTTTGTTTCTTTTACGATGTTGGAATTACTTGTCATAAAACTTAATAGATTTTACACGAAATCCATAGCTCAGTATATGGAAAATAATCTCCCGTTAAGTAATTAAGTAGATGGAAATAAGTGGCAGGGCATATACGTTTGATACACATTAACTCTGGTTTTAAAAAATAATAGTTGTTGGAGTGCAATAATTGTCCCTGCTAGATAGAGCGACCGAACCGTGACGCTTGTGTTGCTATACGGTTTAAAAGATTGGAGTTGCACTGTTACCACCAACTATAGCTTTTGGTAAAGCGACAAGCGCTCGATCCAACAATTGGTATTAGAGCTAAGATCACGGGTTCGATTCTCATTGATTACAAGGAATGTAATTATTGGAAGGAGAATTGTTGAAATACAATAATTACCCTTACTAGGTAGAACGATCGAACGTGACGCTTATGTTGCTATACGATTTAAAATATTAGAATTACACCGTTACCACCATCTATAATTTTTGGTAAAACGACAAACGCTCGATCCTACAATAGTTTAAAAATTTATCCCCTTAATAATTTTCGATCAATTATGTCATCACATCATCTATTTTTCTTCCCCATTGATATATTCTCTATTACAAAATTTTAACCTGATCATAGCTCCAAATATCATTTTAAATTATACAGCAACTCATTAACAAGATTATCACGTTTCAATTTCAATAGCACATATAATACACATACACGCATGGCAATAGAAATAATTTACTTTTACAGACTACAAACATGCAGAAAACACAGCTCTATCCTTGCATCTCGGTTTTTAGAATAAAGAAAAAAAAGCAACATTTTTGCAAGGCTTCAGATTCTCGTAACCATGGCGATGTATTATTTCTCTCCAATAAGTTATACTGGTGGAAGATAGATTCTTCGAATCGAAGTGATGATATGTAATTCATATCGAAAGCAACATCAACAAGATATAACCTTTTGTTGGAAAAATCAAATGTACATATGGTGAGGCACTGTTCAGAGATGATCACAGATAGCATTCGTGAACTCCGTCGTTTTAGATTTACCACCAAGATCACCTGTTCGGTACTTCCCTTCAGCAATGGTCTTCAAGACAGCATCCTGGATTTTATCAGCCTTATCGTGGAGCTCCAGATGCCGCAACATTGTGACAGAACTCAAAAGCAAAGCAGTTGGATTTGCCAAATTCTGTGATAAATTTACGAAGAATTAGATATTTTGGGACAGACTTTATCTTTGAAAGAAATCTGAAAGAAAAAAAATTCCCACCTGGTATCCTCGTTGCCCAATAATTTGTATTGGGGGATTATTCTCATATTCAGAGATTAATATATCAGAACATATTCTAGGAGATCAATTATATAACAGTTTACTCATATATGGCTACTAAGATTATTATGGGCATCAACACATCAAAGAGATCTCAATCAGATTATTATGGGTATCAACACATCAAAGAGATCACAATCTTTATCACAAACCACATTCCAAGAAACCTGCTTGAGCATTTTTGTTCTAGGTCATTAATGCTACATGAACTTCGTGCAACTTGACATCAAGTAAGCGTTATCTTCCTCGATTCAACTTAGATACAAGTACTGTAACACTTTCTCACACAGAAGGATAGTTCAAAACACTATTTTTATATGAACAGAGACCAGTTATAGGTAGATTCAAACATGTGAACGCAATACATAACCCCCCAGGATGAGTTCTTTCCAATTATAAGCTATAACTGTTACAGAATCTGCAAAAAGTATGTCTATCAACAGGCATAGATATCTAACGAATATAGGTACCAACAGATTTGACTATATTGGTTCACAAAGATGATTGTCTTTTCCAAATGGTTTTCAACACCTGTCCTTGGTAAATGGATATGACACACTGATTTAGTTAGAGTACTAAACAATATGAAAGACAAAAAACCTACGAAACATCAAAATAGCAACTGAAAACATAATGATCTGGTAGTGCTTCCATCTCTTTGAAACATATTAGCAAAGCTCCAGACCCATAAGATAGTAGAAACTGTGCAAGTGAGACTATACACCAACAAGTATTTCCTATCATTCTTTGCTTTATAAAAATGATTAACACAAGTTCCTGGAAGAGATCATTACATGCCTTAACACAAGTTCCTGGAAGAGATCATGACATGCCTTCATAATTCCATCCTTATAAACGATAAATATTACCCTCCAACACAAAAATATGTTCACTAACTAGATATAACAGCAATAATTAGAAAACTAACTCATATCAAGCATAAACAACTGGCTTACACAACTTTGCAGAATAAACAAAATGGGTTGTTTTGGTACAAACCTTCCCGGCAATATCAGGTGCAGAACCATGTACGGCTTCAGCAAGTGCAATACCTCCCTCGCCAATATTACAACTGTTTTGAAGACAAAGTTAGGTGAAAATCATTATGAACTTTCTACAAAAGGTTATTGCATATACCTAGGGGTTAAGCCCAAGCCTCCAATTAACCCAGCACAGAGATCGCTGATGATGTCACCATAAAGATTAGGCATCACTAGAACATCAAAAGAGGCCGGATTCTTCACAAGCTGTGATCACAAAATGAAATATCATCAAAAAAACATTAAAAAAGAGTAAAAGTTCACCCCACATTCACATCTTCTTCAAGGAGTAACCAATTTGAGCAAAGTTCCACGAACACAAGGTTGTAATATTTTCCAAAATAATCCAAAAGACTTTTTCCAAACTTTTTCAGGGACACTAGTTTGCACCAACATAGAATCCTTCATATAAAATCCCTCATACCATCATACAACAATTGTCAATCACAACTTCTTCGTACACTACATCTGGGTACTTCTCAGCAACCTCCCTACAACACTGCAATGTAAAGAAGAAACTTACAAGGTGAGCGAGGGTCAAAAAATGGAATTTTGTGCATAAGAATGAAGGCAGACCTTAAGGAAAAGACCATCAGTTTTCTTCATGATGTTGGCTTTATGTATTGCAGATACTCTTTTTCGCCCATGGGTCTGGGCATAGTGAAAGGCATACTCTGCAACTCTCAAACTTGCTTGGCGTGTAATGATCTTAAGACTTTCAACAACACCCCTCACCACCTAGATTGAATTGAAAAGAGCAGGATCAACGTCAAAACATGAGCATTCATTTTGAAATATTATGCACTGACAGTGTGTAGCTTACTTGGTGTTCAAGTCCACTGTATTCTCCTTCTGTATTTTCACGGATGGTTATGAGATCTACATCATCATACTTAGTCTTGTATCCCGGTAGGCTATAACAAGGTCTCACATTGGCATAAAGATTAAGCTCTTTTCTCAGGGTAAGATTAAGAGATCGATGACCTTTTCCAATGGGAGTGGCCATAGGTCCTTTTAAACCGACTTTATTTTTTCTTACAGATTCAAGACTTTCCCATGTCAAAAAACTCTGAGTTCTTGGATCTATATCTGTCCCAACAAAATGTTCCTCCCATTCAATTGGCACGTCAGCAACTTTAAATACCTGGAAAACAATTGGATGTTTAGTACAGAAAATGACATAAGACATTAATGCTACAAAAAGAAAGGTTCAATTGCCAGGAGATAATTTATCACGATGAAACAAATTAACAAACAACATTTCCATGGACATAAGGAGTCAACACCACAATTGCCAGGAGATAATTTATCACGATGAAACAAATTAACAAACAACATTTCCATGGACATAAGGAGTCAACACCACAAACCAGGAAAACAGAGATGATGAGTAAATGGAAAGAGGTTGACACTCCATTTCACAGCTCACATTATTTTGCTATCCGTCAATAAGAAAGACAGAAATACATTAATTCATGCAGAGTGCTAACAAAGAAGTTCACCTTTCATTAGCTAAGCAAGCACAGTCATACGGCAAGAACAAGTAGCAATTCAGAGATCAAGAAATATTGTGAACAAAAGAAAATGAGTATGATAGCCACATCTCCATGGCATTCAAAAGCACAAAATTCAAGGTAATAATAAACCACTACAGGCCTCATCTCTCTGGGTCTATTTACTGCATGAGTCTTGAAAATTCTCATGTTAAGCCAATAATAAATTCTGACTTGTAAGAGAACTTATCCACGGAGCCACATTTCATTTCTTAGTCAATTAACCTCGTAGGCTTCTCCTTGGTTATGTTTAGGATAACGGAAGATGTAAATATAAATGTTGAATTCAAACTCCACAAATTCTTCGATTAGAAGAACGTCCATCTATCATCCCTGGGCCAGTCACAGCCTCAGCATTTTTTTACTAGCCATGTCCTTCACATATTTTCAGCAACTAAAATGGTGTGCTCAAATGAATCAATAATCCTTAGGCAGACAAAATACACATGTTTATAAATAAAGAATGCAACCTCGGGGATCTCATATTCTAAGTCAATAAGATTTAGCGTTGCATTCACTCAGTAGAATCCAGCTAGCCACAAAATACAGAAGCAAATGCACAGATAATGAAGTAAAATCAATCCTCTTCCTCCCTCGCCAGTCGATAGAAAAGCAAAAAGAAGCAAGATTGCAGAAAAACATAAACAAGTCTCCTCCGCATGAAAAATAAGAAAGAATAGATAGTACAACTTCCAGAAGCAAAATCCACATTCCTTTCGCTGTTAACGTCAAAAAAACCAAAAGACCAAAACAAAGGAAGAATACACCAAATATCCATGCCATGTGACCTGTTTGACGGAATCAGCGATCTCAGGGCCGATTCCATCACCGGGGAAGAGAGTGGCGCGGATCAGATTGGAGTCCGATGAAAAATTCCGATCGAGCAAGCTCCGGTAGGTCGAGAAGACTCCACTAGCT
This sequence comes from Dorcoceras hygrometricum, assembly GCA_001598015.1. Classification (NCBI taxonomy): domain Eukaryota; kingdom Viridiplantae; phylum Streptophyta; class Magnoliopsida; order Lamiales; family Gesneriaceae; genus Dorcoceras; species Dorcoceras hygrometricum. The sequence continues at coordinate 264,094 of KV011790.1, forward strand.
CGGTTTCCAGCGAGTCGTTTAACGATTTGAGATGCCATTCGCGCAGTCGCTGACCCAATTTGTCGAATCTCCTCCGTAAAAACTCGAGAAAGGGAACAAAGCTTTGATTGACTGAATTTGTGCCCGCGTTCCTTACTATAATTTTTTACATAACAGTGCTTATAATAAAAATATATTAACAAGCTTCTTTAAAATATATTAAAAACTATAAAAACTTATAGTTTTTATATTTAATTAGTATACTAGTTATAATGCAATAATAAATTATTATTAGTAGTAGTAGTACTTTTGTTATTATTATTATTACAAACAATACTTCTATTACAATTATACACTTATTGGTAATAACCGAATTATGATATTAATCTTAAAGATAATATAATTTGAAATAAATATTTTAAAACGAATAAATAATATTATTATTATTAGTATTTGAAATTAACTTGTATGATATGTTATGTTAGTGTACTTTTGAGATATTAAAATTATAAAGCTATGTGGATTTAAGAATGTTTTTAAAAAAATCATATAAAATAAGTTGGGGTAGTAAATTATCTTAAAAAGAATTTATAATCTGTCAAGTAGCTGAAGAGCTTAAATAAAATTTATCAAGGATATTGAAATATATATTTAGGATGAAAACAAAATTGTATAATTTCAACTGTTTACCTAAAGTAATATATATTTACTTGGAACAATAAAATTAGGGTATAATGGCATCTATCCTATAAGCCTAATTTGAAACACAATGGTTAATTATTTAATCAAAAGTATTTTATATGTAAAGACTAAAAGCATTAAAGTTAAGACTTGTATGATTGTATCCTTCGAACTGAACTATGAAACTATTCACAGAAAACTAGCCTTACGTCCTCATTAGACATTATTCACAAAGTCAGATCAGAGAAATGAAAATTCTCGATTCCAAAGTTTTTCCTCACCACGAGAAAATAGTTAGATATTATCCAAATTTTACATATTACTGTTCAGCATATAAAATGTTTGATGTCGAATAGATACAAACATTACATCCAAGAACAAAAAAAGAGACAAGACAAGAAGAAAATTCGAGTTTTCGAAGTAAAAAGGAACAACTAGCATATAGGAAGTGGCGCACCATTCCAACCCTCGAGGCATTTAAACAATGGATCGACGATGAGCCCCTGGCATATTGCAGTGAACACCTTCTCACACTCCTCCCCCGGAGAAGTAACGTTTTCTCCGGTCAGGAATCGAGTCGCCAGCTCCTCTCGAATGAACTTGTACAACGGGTATGATCTGCATTCCGTGATTCTGTTAGGGATAGCTGGATTTCCGCTCTCAACGGCGATTCTCACGGCCTCGACTTCTTTAGGCAGAAGGGCCTTCAGTTCATCCTCGAAAGATTCGATCTTCTGGAAGATGGACATGTTCGAGTTCTTCTCATTCTCACCGTTTGTCAGGGCATGGTCGACAAGAACTTGCCTTAGTTTCTGCATCAATGGGTAGGTTGCGCTGCAGGGGTCGTCAATGTATGCGAAGACATACTCGCGGTCCACTACTCGAAGCAAGTCCTTCTCGCAGAATCTTGATGGATGAAGCTCTCCGTTGGACCCTGTGGTCAGGGTTCTTTTAGCAACTTGGCTCACTATATTCTTGACAGAAAATCTCAAGTTCTCCTCCAAATACCTCAGATCAACGGCTTGGCAGAGTGCGATAAGGTAGGTAGAAGACATGAGTTTCAGGATATCCAGAGCTTCCACCGTCTTTCTTGAAGAGATCAAGCCCAAGGAGTTGACATCTTGGTTGTGCTGCTCGGCACTTTGAACATGATTCGTGACTGGATTCGCCAAGAACTGAAGCTCAGAACAGTATGCAGCCATAGCGATTTCAGCTCCCTTGAATCCATAGTCCAAACTCGGGTTCCTCCCACCTGAAAGGTTAGACGGCAGCCCGTTGTTGTAGAAATCATTAACCAGTTCAGAAAACTGAGCAAACATCAACTTCCCAATGGAGGCAATGGCCAATCTCGCGTTATCCATAGACACTCCAATGGGGGTGCCTTGGAAGTTGCCACCATGTAAAGCCTTGTTTCTTGAGACATCAATCAATGGATTATCATTGACCGAGTTGATCTCCCTCTCGATCATCTTGGTGGCAGAGCGAATGACCTCGATTTGAGGTCCGAGCCACTGAGGCGACGTCCTGAGAGCATATCTATCTTGCTTGGGCTTCTGCAGAGGATCCATTTCATGCAACTTCTGAGCTGCCTTCACATAGGCACTTCCATCAAGAATGTGTTCCATCACAGCAGCCGCCTCGATTTGGCCAGGATGATGCTTCAACTTATGCGTCAGATGGTCAGTGAACTCCGGCTTCCCATTCATAACCTCAGCAAAAACAGCTGACATGACTTCAGACAGAACCGTGAGAATGTTGGCCTCGTACAGGGCAATCGAGGCCAATCCAGAACCGACAGCCGTTCCATTGACAAGAGCCAGGCCTTCCTTAGGCTGCAACTCAAAGAACCCTCCATTGATTCCAGCTAGTCTGAACGCTTCCTCGGCATTCAAGGATTCTCCATTCGGGCCAACGGCCTTCGAGTTGGGTCGACCGGTCAAGAGCCCGGCAATGTAGGATAAGGGCACTAGATCACCTGAGGCAGTGATGGTGCCACGAAGCGGCAAGCATGGTGTGATGTTGGTGTTGAGGAACTTGGTGATGACTTCCAATATTTCGAACCGGATGCCGGAGTACCCCTGGAGAAGGGTGTTGATTCGAACCAGCATGGCTGCTCGGGTCGCGGAGAGCGGCAGCGTGTGGCAAGTTTCGGACCCGTTTCCAAATATTCCAGCATTCAAGAACCTGTGAATACATAGAATATACAAGACTATAAGTTATTTGCACAAGAAAAGTCCAATTCTGTACACTTCACACTCCAATCAGTTATTCAAAATAAATCATAATATCAAACATTTATTTCTCTTCTATCTCCTCAATGTTGTAACATTAACTAGTCAAAAGATTCTTTTAAAATAATACTTATTATTTACAAATAAATAAACATGGTTCAAAAATAATTTCCATCGGTGGCGATCTGACATAAATTTCCATCGGTGGCGATCTGACATTTGATTTAAATAAACATAAGATATTATACACATATATGTAATACACATGATCAGTATATATAAAAAAAGAAAACTAAAAATCACCGGCCAGCTTGCAGTTTGACTTTCTCAATTTCTAAACGTGTTAGCAACATCTGAGTTGGAGCTTTAGGACAATATTTGGAGAAACATATTTATATTTTGGAAATTAATTTATTACGGTATATGATAAAATATCTCATCTCAAATACAGCTGATAAATTAATTGTAAAATATACACTGATATATTAATTTTGTCAGAAATTTAATACAATATATTTTTTATCCCCAAAAGTGTAAACAGAAAACTTTGCATATCGCACTGTCGGAGTATTATCACTTATCTGCCTGAGGTTGACACCTAGTTTCTCACCTCGGAATTATTTTAAAAAACCAAATACATTTTACTGTCCATCACCCTACCTAACTTGCTATCCATATCATAAAATTGTTAATAATAACTATATGTAATAAATTCAGACAAAATAGTGCTCTATGTAAGATAGAGCTCTATTTCTGTCCCCTGTTGTGAATCGAATGACATTAACTATATCTATACCACGTATAAAATGTTGAAGTATTATTCACGATAAATGGTATGGATCATATAATCAAATTCTTGCATCTTTACGTAGATCTTGTGCTGAAGTCAAATCTTGGAGGTTTGGAGATTTGCCAGTCGAGAAATAAATGCAAAAATCAAAGTTTTGAATTACATGTACCTAATGAGTTCCTTCTGAAGAGCACCGCCTTGCTTAGTCCGGCGGTGGGAGGTGGCGCCAAATCCAGTGGTGACTCCGTAGCTATCGGTTCCTTTGTTCATGCTGTCCATCACCCAGTCACTGCTAGCCTTGACACCCTCCCTCGCGGCCTCCGCCAGCTCCACCGCCACAGCATTATCCGTAGCGGCGATCGCCGCCACCTGGCCTATGGTCAGGGTCTCGCCGCCGAGTTTAACGACCGGCTTCCGGTACTCCTCCACCATCTTCTTGACATCATCGAGGTGGCTCCCCACCAAGGACTCAGCCGCGATACCCCAGTTCAGCGGATCCTTGGGGACGCAGAATCCGTTGGAGTGGTGGCCATTTTCCTTCACGGCGGCGGCCATTGCAGGAGATGATGAGGATTTAATGGAAGATAGTTGGGGAGAGAAGACTACGCCAGAAACTCGAGAGAAACGTTGGGGTGGATTGTTTGTTTTGCGAGAGTTGGTGAAGTGCAGTTGGCAATACCTGTGGCTTTAAATAGAGGGGATATTGGTGATAGATTCTTTTATTATTATTATGGATTTTTATTTTACTATGACAAATATACATAAATCAGGAAATGAGTATATTTGTATAAATGTCATATGCTCGAAATACAAATTGCGCCATTAGTTTTTAGAAAATGTTTATTTATGTTTTTTAAATGCGATATTATGGAAAACTCATTTGATGAATTTATTTCGCTCCAAAACATACAGGTAATAACTATTTTATCCGACAGCTAAAGACATAATATGATCCGATAGCTGGAAACATAAAATTATGGTGAAAACATTATTATTCTGTGAAATTCATTTAATTAATTTATTTCAAGCGTAATATATCTATCCCAACTTTTTTAGTTCTTCGAAAAAATAAGGGTAATAAATTCTTTTTATCCTACGGATGGAAATATTATGTTTAAAACGTGATTATTATGAAACATTCATTTAATTATTTATTTCGAGCAATATATATATGCCAAGCTTTTTAGTTTCACCTCGAAAAATATTGGTGATTACTTTTTTTATCTGACAGCTAAAAACATGAGATTATCCGCTAATTGAAACATAAATTTATGTTTAAAACGTGATTATTATGAAATTCGTTTCATTAATTTATTTCGAGGATACTATATCTATCCGAGGTTTTTAAGATTCAGTCCGAAACATATGGATACCTACTCTTTTTATTCCACAACTAAAAACATAAAAAAATTAAGTTAAACGGGATTAATCAAAAGCGGGGGAGGAAATAACCTAAATCTATCATAGAATGTATATTCTTTTAGTCTACCAGAGAAAATATTCTTGCCAACCAAATGTTTACCTAAAATTATAAAGTTTATATATAATTACATAGGGTCTCAAAGGATATCTATATATATGTATATTATTTCTATAAGTATATATTGAGCGTCGTGTACTATATTAAACGTATGGATTTTGGTAGGTGGATTTGGCATGAGAGGAGAGAGTGGGGCAGGCAAGTCATATGTGAAGGGGTTTGTTGAGGATTGATCGTAGCCGTTGGTTTGGTATTATTCGATGGTGCAGATCTGAGGAAGTGGTTGTGGCCTTTTAACATGGACTTTTTTTATATATTTAATTGAAAGTATTTTTGTTCATACAAAAGTTGCGATAACGTGGTGTGGTTGGTAGGACTTGGGGATGAGATTGGGTAAAAGTATAAGATTTATATTAATTACTTAAATAATTTATGTGCTGTTTTTTTTTTTATTATTGTGTTTCTTGGATGGATGATAAATAGATTTTGATCTGCATGAAACACCATATATTTTATTATTATTGGCCATTTATGATGAAACACAAGCTAAATAATTCAAAAGAAATTTTTTCTTAAATATAGTAAGTATCATAAAAATAATTTAAAATATACTATAAATTACCATGATTCAGTACCACCAGTTTAAATGTTAAAAAAGTCCTTAACTAAAAACTCCCGTAACCGTTCATGAACGACTGATTACGATGATGATTCCACCTTTCATTTCGATTCTTTTTTCTAGAAAAAATGCTGATAAATAATTGGGGGCGAACGAATTAAAAACTGCTGAATATATTGTATCCATAGATTAGTAATATAAATCAAACTAAATTATATATCAACTATTAAATTTTTAGTAGCCTTCCGGTGAAAAGCTCTACCCATCTATATCTCCTCACATGTCGAGCCAATATTTTGGTTAAATAGTAATTGTTTTTTTCCAACATGTTTTGTGTAAAAATATATATGATAAATTTGTTTGGTTAATATTTAGATTTTGTAGATTCAATTGTACTACAAGTATGTGTAACTACTGGTTAGAAATTTAATTAAAAAACCTTGAGGTTGGAGGTGTAGTTATAGATTTCCATATCTACACATAATTTTTAAAATTAAAATAAATTAAAGGAACCCATGGACCAGTTGCGTTTCCAGACAAAGACTCTGGTAATAATTGAATCGGGGGTTATGTCTGCACCAAATTTCATATCAAACGTACTCTTGTAAGTTTACATTTGGTATTCATAGACACACACACATATATATATAAATTTGATATTGTGGGTACCCAACATGGGCACCAGGCTGACGTGACAGCATCAGAAAGCACCACGTCAGCCTGATGTCCATATTGGGTGCCCACCATATCATTTCTTATATATATATATATATTATAGTATATTGTTCCAATTGATATTATTTTTTGTTATGTAAGATTTTTTGTAGACGTTTGGAGTGGCAAAGTTGATAGTATGAGAAATCACTTGTAAGTTTACATATGGTCTCTCACACGTATATAGTTCCGCTTGTCAAAAAGAAAAAGTGTAGTTCCGAAGATATTTCCAAACTCAACTTTTTCGAAGAAGAAATTGTAGTGAAAATGAAATATAGGTTAAACGAAAATCAGCTTGTGGACTTTTTGTTAACATATATAATATGATAAGCCACTGCTCGATTTTTCAAAAGCTGAAGTACAATTACGGCAAAAACTTTATATATATAGTAACCATAGCACACGCTGTTCATTTACGAAATATAAAATTGAATTTGAAAGTTCTATTCAACTATATAACAACATAATTAATTGTGATCTTTGGTAGAATTTTTCGTCTTTGGATTATTGTGAATGAGAATACGTAGATTATTGATGGCTATTTAGTTGGATTGTAGCAAGAGGAAACGAAGAAGAAGAGTTCGTGAAATTAAATGCGTAAGTTGAGGGAATATTTCGAATAGTGGAAAAGGTTTATATTGAATGCTCTTACGAAATCAAACTTAATTTAAATTCTAATAAAAGTATAAAGATATAAACCAATAACTTTTATTAATATATTGAATGCGACAATCAAAAAACCCTACTCTAATTCCAAACATTAATTTAGCAAGAAACTTTTTGTTGCTCGATGCAAAGATTTTTTGAAAAAATAATTAATGTATCGATACTAATAATTTTACTTTAACTAAGTTCTGTCACGTACATGGAGACGCTAAATTCGTTTCATTTGATTTTATCCCTGCATGTGAAATGCATCGGGGCATAAATTATTATTATTATTATTATTATTATTATTATAGGCTGTCGTTTGCAACAAATCTGTGAAAAATAAAATATATGAGTAGTTAAAGTGTGGCTGCGTTGACTAAGCTGACCAGTCTGTGAAGGCTATGACCAATGGTCAGATTTCCTCCACTTTCTTTTGTTTTGAAATTGCTTAATAATAAAGATCGTGAATTCTTTGCCACTCCTCTTCTTAAGAAATTCACGTCTAGTTTCCTCGTACATAACTTCCGAGAGAGTTGACCATTTAGTTAAATTAATTCTTGTCTGACACAATTTTGGTGTGAATGATAAGATATTAATTGATTACATTTCCCTGTTTTTATTCTATGTTTGATTCAAGTTACATGAATGAATAAAGTTACAATTATCTATCATTTTATTCATTATCATTTAAATAGTTGACTGAGACACCCACATCTTACCAAAAATTTGATTGATACGAAATTAATATTTCGGAGCTAAGTCGACGAATAACTAATTATATCCTCATTAAGTCGACGGATAACTAATTATATTCTTTTTGAGAAAGTATCGCCACGAAACGTACATTAATGAAATATTAGTGGACCAAATTTGAGTTTATATAAGGTAGTTGCCAGATGCATTCATGTTTGACCGAAAATTTGATTGATATGAGATAAATGTTTTTGAAATAGTCGACGAATAACTAATTAAATCCCCATTTCCGAGAAAATTTCGCCACGAAACATAGATGATATTAAAGATTGACGGCCAAAATTGAGTTTATACAAACGAGTGGAAGCAGGCATGCATGCTGGCAAAGTTTCGGAAGATTACAAAGATAACGTGTTTCACATCTCTTTATCCTTGATGCTTAATTTTTTACGAGAGCGGGCGTTGAGAAAGTACACCTAACTTCATAATCCATCAGGAAGTTAGGGGACGATGCTTGTTAAATTTTGTGGAATATACTATTATTTAAATATTGAATAAGAATGGTAAGTGTTTGGTAGTTGGGATATAGTTAGGTTAATTTTTATAAAGTTGTTTTGACATTAAATGTCAGATTAAAGAAACTATTTGCGCAGTCATTTACTTTTTCTCCTTTTTATTTATAAATTTGTAACCATAATGTCTGTGTATTTATATATATATATACATGAGAAAGATACGTTGACTCGATCATGAATTTTTTTTAATATAAAAATTCTCGTTGATACAATCCTCGATATGCCACGATGTGACATGATCATAGAGCTAGGTAGTTGCTGGTTGTACATAGAGACCCAATAAATGAATCCACTGGCATGGCCAAAATTTGATCCCACATTTAATATATTTTGCTGGGACGTAATATATGCCATTTCATGGGGGACCAAAAAAGAATATTGCATATTCCTACCTAAATAAATTGCCATTTAATGTTTCTTAAAAATTGATCCCTCAAAACTCCTAACCATTTTTTCTGGAATCGCGGGGTGCCGGGTGCGTATATGAACGAAATTAATTCAAACTTAGAAGTTTCGAAGGTAAAGAGTTTAACTTGTGGTAAAAATATGAACATACATTTTGGTCTACCCTATGTCACATTCAGGGTTGGATTGGAGCACAATCAAAAGAAGTCCTCACTTTAGGAGCCAATATCAGACGAGGCTCCAAAAAATCCTAAAAAAATATATATATGTGGTTTTTGTTTTGTATATAAAATAATAAATTAAATCTACAAAATTTTTACTATATTTATTTAACCCTGAAACCACCTATCGCTCCAAATTCAACTGCCTTTCAAATTTCAATATTCAAATGCTTTTGTAGCAAAAACATTAAGATTTGATGTTTAAGTGTCAACTAATAACTTTTACTTCTTATTTTTCTTACAATCAACAAAATTGCGAGTACAGTTTTGGTCCAAAAAATCTGGAACAATTTTTCAGGAAATATTTTTGTACAATAAAAAATATGTCTACATCCTTTGGGTAAATGATCACAAAATGATATTGTAAGATTACTATATTTGATTTTGGTCCTCCACGTGATCATAATATCAATATATATTGGTTCTATAACATAAATTATTTTCTAATGTTAAGTCGGCATATTTTATCAAAACATGATAGAATACCAAAGAAAACACACACACACACAGACACGCAAACATATATATACGGGGTGGGCTGCAATAGCATCCATTAATTTTTCTCAGTTCCGTGTAATTTCAACTGAAATACATAGCGATTCCAAGCGACTCAAAAGTTCTAATATTTAATTAATTTTCTGAAGTTTCTTTCTTTCAACATTCACGAATCAAATTAATTAGCTTGAATTGACTTGATTTAATCCTCTTTCTTGTAATCATATTTTATGTTTGTAGTCGAATGTATCCGTATATTTTCTACTGTCAACTTTTCAACCATTGACATAATTGATCTTGATTCATGAAATAAGATGAATTGAAATTTGATGTAAATATATACATAGTAATATTAATATAATAACCAATTCTTTCCTTTCCAATCGTCAATAAGGGATAAAAAAACTAAAAATATTAATCTGTTGTTTCTTCTCGACCTTAAAAGTTAAACCTACTTGAAGTCTGGCCTTGTATATCACACAAGAAGGAAATAAACTTGAGGATTCCCAAGAAATTAGTCGATTTCTTCCCCAAGCATGACTTTTAGTACTATTATTATTATATTAAATGTCTTAACTTAATGACGCTACCTTTAAGTTTAAGTTAATTGTATCAAATGGACAAAGTAAATTTTGTGGGAGAAACTACTTTGTATAGAATTCCTTGCATGAAAATTTACTGTATATTCCTAACATATTTCTAATTATTTTAAGTTATGCAAATTAAATATAAATATACACAATAAGATATCATTATTAAACAGAAAGAAATATAAATATTCATCACCAATTTCGCAGCATCATGATCATTTATATCTTCATGTGGCTTATCTATAGATGAATTCTATCTTGTCAACCTTCTGAGTGCCTAAGATATTCAGGCAAAAGTTGTCTGGTTGATAGTGTCTTAAACTGTATATGTTATGAATTCATGGCAACCATTACTCATTGTTCAGAGGCCAAACCGGTAGGTTTGGAAAAAATGAATGGATGAAGCTGGCGCCCAACGTTTTCATGCTAACCACCATTCATGTTATGTGTATGCTAATAATGAGCTATCTGTTCTGTATCGTCACACGTCCATTATATCAAATATTTGATATTGAATATCCATAATCGATCAAGAAAAGATTTCAAAACTCATACACATAATGCACCATCTACCTAACAGTAGAGGTAAACACACTCGTCACTTTCGGCAAATACAAGTATAGGAGCAAACCAGTGGCACATCCATCATAGGAAACTACAAATTTACAATGGCTTCATATCTTATTTCAGAGGCGGAGGTACAGGTGCCGGCGGTCCATAGTATTGAGGAAGTTGTCGGGCCGCCTCGGCTCGGCCTCGTGACCTACCGATTAGGTAACAAGCAAGGGCTGTGATCAAGAAGAAGAGGATGATCGGGAGAGATATCACCACCACGTAGCCCATTAATTTTGGCTAGAGATAACATTAAGAGAATACATATCAGCATTCATCATATATGTAAATGCATTATCACTACAGCATGAAAACGGGATTGTCACACATCTTTCGTGTATGCATAATATTCGACCCCATCCTATGTTCGTCGACTGAAATTAAATAGTGCACCGGCTCCACACAAAACCGTTGCCAAGAAAATTTAGCAAAAGGCAGTCCATTTCATTTCACATAAGGACCCATAATAGCTAAAAACTAGACAAGAAATTAATCAAACTGTATAAACAGATTTGTTATTTTTAAAAGGTTAGTTTGTTAATTGGCTAATCCCCTGTATAGATTAGACGTGCCTCAATCCATACAAGTTTTGAATCGAGGAATAAGTACGAATAGCCAGACATCCGGAAAAAATGATTTATATAACATACTAATCCCAAAACATATCCCATATTATTTTAATATAGAATATACTCCCCGCGAGAACTGAACCCATACAACAGCAGCAGATACTCCTACGTCGTGTGGAGCGAGAACTGAACCCATAAAACAGCAGTAGATACTCCTACGTCATGCCGAGTTTTACGTACTCTTACAAAGATGCAAAAGGTATGTCGTTCAGTCATGGGCCTCGGAGGCCATCCAAATGATTACTCAATTGTCCAATTACTTTTGGTTTGGTCCAATGGCCCAATTTGTAATCAGGGAATTTTCTTAATGATATTTCAAAATATTATTCCGGTTATAATGATTACTTTCCCTCAAGAACCTATCTAAGTGTCTACTTTAGTTAAAAATAATCCGATATACTTGAGTGTTGTTAATTACATATGATGTGAGGTTATTTTTTTTTAAAAAATATATTTTTCATACAGCAACATCAAAATGAAAATTTGCGTCCAATATATGGCAAACCAAATTTAACCTAAAAATATCTTTAGAAGCTCTTCTTCTTCAACATCGGTCCAACTATAAAAGTGAATTAGAACAAGTACTCTACTACCAGTCCCAGCTGAGAACAAGATCGTCGGAGTTAATAATGCATCAAAATGATAACAAATAAAAATAAAAAAATCAATTCGAATTTGTTTCCACTGATCAAGGTTCCAGATTTCACAAAACTGAAGAACCGATCTGCGTACCTCTTATGCGAAGCAGATCAGAGAAGAACTGCCGGAGCTTTACTGAGAATTTTAAGCTGCGAAATTGAGGACTGGATCAATATTCGTGAAGAAATATTATACAAATTTGCATATATACACGTGTATGTAGATTGAGAGTGGTGATGGTATTTTGAAAGTTTCAAATGACACGTATCATTATATTTGTTCACACAATTAGATAAACCATTTAAAGCATATTTTGATAATTTGTAAAAAATCTCGAGATTTGATCTTCATTTATATAATATAATCTTGGGCAAATATTCTTCGTAGCTCATCTAGTCATCTCTCATTCAAACTAGAGTAAAGATAATTAAACTAACCAAAGTACTCGGAAATCTTCATTTCGAATATAAACTATAACTAGACCGATTATTCTTTTTTAAAAAAATTGCAAGACATGATATTATTCACGTTTCATGTTAAGACATGCAAAGCATGCGTTAGTCTCGTGTGTGAAAAAACAAGGACGCCACCGGCTTATCTATTTTGAGATAGTCATAATTTCCCATTTGGTCCATAAATTTGATACAATATGGATCAATTTATTTTTTTAAAATGTTAGCCAATTAATAGCCAATCCCTTATATAAGTTAAAGTCCCTTTTGGTCCATAAAAGTTTAAATCGAGGGATATATACGAGTAGACATGGGTTCACAACGTCCACAATATTTCATTTGGAAATATGCTCCACATGAAAATTGAAATCGTGAAGTCGGAGAAGGTACTCCCTATTATCCCAAGTCTTATCAAAGCGCCTATGTCTCTTAAGATAATATGAACCATATTTTATAATCTAAGTATGACCAATTTTAAATCATGAATTTGATGAAAACACAAAATTCGAAGAATTTTTATAATCCAGAATAAAATGGGCTTCCAAACCGGTCTAAATAATATATTATTTAGTAACATTACTATATTAAAATTGGAAATAAGGACGTGTCCACATATTAATCCCTACAGAAATGAGAATAGAATCTCCGATTAATTCGAGATGGGAGGTGAAGATAAACCCACGCCACCCTACCCAGTTGTATGTAGCATTTATTTCTTAAGTATCGAATCCATCTTGGATAGAGGAATATTCTGATTTCAAGCTTCATAGAGGCGTTACCTATAATTAATTTATTGGAACCCAAAGCATCAAATATATCCAAATCTTTTTGTGCTGCTCATCCATCCACCGTCCACGTAACGGAACAAAATCGAACCTTTCTGTATTACAAGTCCATTTTCATGTCCGAACTAAAATAATTAGAGATTCTAACATCAAAATAGACATAACTATAATTTAGTCAGAAAATCTTTGGCTTTATGTTTAAGGAATTGAGTAGTGCATAAATTATATTTGAATCTTCAAGGATATATATATTTAGCTTTATCCCCCTAACACACACGCACACATGTAAATTTGAACACATTGATTATATATATATATATATATAAATCCGATATCCTACACACCTAACTTCCCAACTCTCTTCCCCAATTACCACGTGGCACTATGTAATTGGTCGGAATTTAAAAAAATATGATCAAATTGTTGAATTTAAAATGTTGATCCAATCACATATACGGGTTGATTTAGCCACATTCGATGGTCCAAGGAAAATGGGATTCCTTGATCGTTTGCTGGAACTCATCGGATTCGGAATCGGAATTCCGGTCGGGCTTCTCTTGGGATTCTTCATATTCAGATACTTCGCGCCCAGAAATTTTAAGGTAATGAATATTCACGTAGTTTCATCGCTTTCAGTTTCTGCGACGATTCATATTCTGTTTCCTTTACGATCATTTCCTATTAAATCGATCGATTTGCTATCAACAGATGTAGTTGCTGTTATTACGCGGTGGAAGCTTAGTTTTTAGATGGGAATTGGTTGAAATTTCGATCTATTTTAAAATCCATAAATCATATTTGAAACATATATATTCCTGAATTAGTTGTAGATTATCTGGTAGGTTAAAAGATAATCAGAGTGCTAGTTTTTATGATTTGGCCTCATCTCTCGAATTTTAGTTTATATTGAGTGCTGTAGTTGTGAGCAAGACATTAGCTGAGACAACAATCCAAGCAAGTACTACTAACTGTTCCATGCCGATGATGTGACCTGTTGTTCATGTTATAACATGAATCAAGTGCACGACAATGACGAGCTGAATGGAAGCAGTTTATGGAGACTGGCCGTTTATGGAGACTGGCGTAGGAGTCATCTTTCTTAGATATATATAACGCTACGATCCCTGGTCGACTACACGAAAAAAGTTGGGCAAAAGATTAGTTATCTGGATTTATGTTGTACTCTTGTATTTGTTTCTTAAGAGTATATGGTTCTTGTTTTGTTATTGTCAGTACATTACGGGACACAACAACACTGACTGGGGGGCACTTGCTTCTTCTGCTTAAACGTGTAGGAACCTACTACTAAATTGATTGAAGAACTTGATTCAAACACATTAGTCGATGTTCTGCTAGAACTCCCCCGATGGGTGATGAATCCCGACTTTGAACGAGTAAGCACTTGCACTAAAAAATATACAGAAACAATTCCTTTCTTACTTTGTTTAGTCAAGATTTTGTTCTTGAATGAGTGTGATGCTGCAGGTTGATTGGCTGAACAAATTCATACTACATATGTGGCCCTATATTGATAAGGTGACTATATAAAGTTTCTTTACTTAGTGTAATCCATGAAATCTTTGTGCATTGATTCTCATATTGTGTAGGCATCTTGCAAAATCATCATAAGCTCTGCAGAACTTACCTTCGCTGAATATGTCAGAAAATTTCAAATAAAATCCATTCATTTTGATCGTTTTACACTTGGGACCTTTCCTCCCAAGATTCATGGTAAGTGAATTATAAATAATCCCGTTACATGCCACTTAGTTCTGTCCGTTTTAATTTTGCGAGCTCTCTGTTTTCAGGAGTAAAGGTTCAAAATTCCAATGAGGATCAACTGGTTCTTGATCTTGCTCTTAAATGGGCTGGAAACTCAGACATCACTCTTGTAATAAAACTGCTCTCTTTACAGCTAACTGTCCAGGTGAGATTTTAAACGAAATGCCTGAGGCCTTCGAATATTGGATTCTTGCGATATGAGATCATTCGATCTTGTTTAAGGTCAGCTGGTGGATCTGCAAATATCTGCTGCGACTCGGATTATTTTGAGACCTTTCGTGCCAACATTCCCATGTTTTTCAGTATTAGCAATTTCATTGATGGAGAAGGTAAGACAATCCGTTAAATTTTTCTGATATGCTATCTTACCTTGTGCTCAAATACTGGTCATGTGAGTGCAGCCACATATAGACTTCGGACTACGAGTAATGGGAGGAGATATTATGGCAATCCCGGGATTATATCATTGTGTTCAGGTGCATTTCTCCTACGAACAAATATCCACTTGTTTCGAAATTTTTGACATTTAAACATGATTTTATATCAGCATTTATAGACCTACAAAGTTAAATTAAATCGGAGATTATCAAATGCATTCGTAGTATTAAATCAATATGTGATGTTTGGACTACGATTTCCTGCAGGACGTTGTTAGAAAACAACTAGCAAAGCTTTACCTCTGGCCCCAGACTTATGAAATAGACATCCTTGATAGTTCAATGTGAGTTTAAATTAACAAAAACTATAGAATAAAAAATTGTTGTGAAATCAAGAATCCTAATAGTATGATAACTATGTTCAAAGAAAAGAAGCCATTTCAATGCACTTTTTTCGCCTTTTTGCAGAGGCGCTGATAGGAAACCTATTGGAATACTTCATGTTAAGGTTGTGAGAGCAAGCAATCTTTTGAACAAAGATTTTCTCAGTCAGTCCGATCCCTACGTTAAACTTAGCCTTACTGGTGAAAGGCTGCCATCAAAGAAAACTACTGTAAAGATGAACAACTTAAACCCCATATGGAATGAAGACTTCAAGCTCATCATCAAGGACCTCGCTTCTCAAGTCCTCCAGTTACGGTTATACGATTGGGAAAAGGTTTGTTTTCTTCTTGTATGCACGAGAATTGAACACAGGACATCGACTCCTATATAATTATATGAGAAGTTATAGCTGATACGATATAATTCAAAAAATCTAAGTCCTGTGACAATCTGACCATGATATCTTCATTATTTTGCCATATAGTTATGCACAACTAAGGTAATTTGTCAATGTCCAACACTCACTAAAATTCCTAACTTCATGGCAATCACCTTTGCTCACCCCAGTTCTGATTTACTACTAGAACTCATCGTTTTCGCATGATCGAACAACAGGTTGGTGCGCATGATTATCTTGGAATGCAGTTAGTTCCAATTAATATGCTCACCCCATTCGAAAAGCGGGAATTCACTCTCGATTTATTCAACAGCACAGATCCGAACGACCCAGATAACAAGACACCACGAGGCCAGATTACGGTAGAGCTGAACTTCGTTCCATTCTTTGACGACAGCAAAAAGTTCAGCAAATCATTTGATAATCCAGGAACTGGAAGTTCCCAACATGAACACGAAGCTGTGTCTTTTTGTGGCTCGGGTTTACTTCTTGTTAGAATCATAAGAGCAGAGGATGTTGAGGGGAAGCACCAGACCAATCCTTACGTAAAAATTATATTCAGAGGAGAACAGAGGAAAACTAAGGTAATTGAATATATTATTAGACACTTTTTGTAACTTGTTATATATGGTATATCCTTAATTCAATTAAACTTCGTGTTTATATCAAGAAAAGAAAAAAGAAACTTTGTGGTGCCATTATTGTTTTGTGATTTAACAGTGTATAAAGAAAACTCGAAACCCATACTGGAACGAAGAAGTCGAGTTTGTGTTGGAAGAGGCGCCTGTAAAGGACATGATTCATATTGAAATCATGAGCAAAAGGAGACGCCTAGGATTTTTGTCCAAGGTATGATGTATTTTTACAAACTAGTCCACTACAAATTAAAGCCAGTCTACTCATCCAAATTTGTGTAGGTTTATGCACATAAATGAAGAGGTAATTTGCAAAACGTAATTTAATATTACAAAGTTAAACGTGTAATGAGCATTTCTTTTAACAACATTGATAATCAAAATTGTTTGGTTCTAAGAATAGCTTGCTTCTCACCGAATACTCTTGAACGACTCGTGTAAATTCTAAAACCAACTAATAAAATTTTCGGTAACATATGTCACGCTTTTGTTTGTATAAACATGCCGGAGATAGTTTTAAGCTTTTAGCATAGGAGGGAGTCGAAATCAACATACAGTATCTCGAACTTACTCCACAAAATATAGTTTTTCGGAAATTCGAATAATCCATTCATGTAATTTTTCAGAAGCATATGTTTGTGTTGGATGCAGGAATCATTGGGGCATGTTGATATGAATCTTGGTGATGTGGTGTATAATGGGCATATAAATGAGAAATACCATCTTATTAATTCCAGAGATGGGATTATACATTTGGAGCTAAGCTGGAAGGTGGTATGATATTTTGACAGTTATTACAGTTATGGTCTCATAATCTTGTGCATAGAATTTTATATTCTTTCTGGTTGTACAAATGTATTTTGATCAAAAGGGAATCCAAAACCAAGGAAGTGTCATGGTGGATGTTTGAAATCAGACAGCATGTTTGTTGCCACGTCGTACAGTGTGCGAGAGAATGAACATTTGAACATGAAATTCAAATGATATTCCTTAAATCATATATCCTGTGCAGTTTCATGACTGGAAAGTGCTTCTGGTTAGCTCTAGCAGTACTTTTGTAGATCTGCACTTGGATGGAAGGTTTCCATTTAGTGGATTTGAAATCCATGGTTAATTTTCAGAGGAATGATTATGTCATCACTTGGTAACGACGTCAGTAAGTATGATTATGGTTGGCAAAAAACTTGAAAAACTGGTCCTTCTCCATTAGTTTTTCTTAAGAGGTTTTTGGTCGGGATCATGACCTCAAAATTGGATAAATCTTTTGCATGCACATGACTTTATGTCTTCTGGCATATTATGACAAAGTGCCAATTCAATCCAAATTTCCATTTAGAGTATGTTCAGAACAAAAAAGAAAAGTGAGCTAATTTACCTGTTATGGCCAAAAGTGGGAGTTGGACTGGTGCATGTATGCTTTTATTTTGACGTGTGGTGGTGACAACTCATGCTTGTGTTCATACTTTTGCAGAACAAATGAAATTATTAAAAATATGTACACCATTCTGGTTTGGGGTAATGGGACACGTGTTGAGTCATGTGTTTGGGATTTGTCCATAAATATACAACTTTTTTGCACGCGTGAGGACATCACAAAAAAATAATTTCCATCATGCCATCATGTTTATCAAATGGCAACAATTGAGTCAAATTTATACTATAATTGGATACAATACATTTCATGTAAAATACATACATCGTGTAGTGGGATATGATTGAATCGCATAGATCTTATACTATATACATGGAGACTCATTTATTAATAAAAAAACATGGCTTTTATATTACGAGTTATATCCCATTCGCACGGCTTTTGTTAATAATTTTTTTAAAAAAATTAATTGTAGATTCGATCTCTAGAAATATAGTGCACAATTATTTTCTCAAAATTGTTGATTCCATTTCTTTTCTTCGTTGGGTTGAGGAATACTATACAACTTTTTTGCGGGCGTGAGGACATTAATGTCCAATTAAGAGTAACTGTCAATTTAGAGTGATTAATGTCCAATTAAGAAACCCAAATCAATACCTATACTAATGCTCTCGTAACAGCCATTTTAATGGCCATAAAATCAAGAATAAAGCTTTAATGACTGCCCTTTTGACTCCCATTTCTGCACCTATAAATACCCAGCTGATGACAGCATATTTCCCTCACTCACCTCGAAAATTCTTCAGTAAAAATACAGTAAACTTCCACGCTGAACCTGTGCACAATGCTGCATCCTAGTACTGTACGAAGTACCAGATTTCGCATACCATTCAAGAAATTTCAGCAGTCGGTAAGTGAGCTTTTGCTATGTATTATTCAATTGAAATATTATATATTATTCATGTTAAATCCTGTTTTGAATTATCGTTCGAGCACTTGTTTCATATCCGATTCCGTTTCGTGTCAAGTTCATGATATGAATTATGCTCTGTTTTAGCACTGATATTTCTGTCGTAATATGGGTCTACGGAATATTCCACACTTTGAGTTACGTGGTGTAACTATGGCCTCGACCTCTTAGAGGAGTAAAAATTAGGGACCGATTAGTAAACCATAGAGACGAAATAACTATCAGTGCTACCTGTACAAGTTCTCTGTTCTGTATATGCTATGTTCTGAAATCTGTTATCCAGTATATGTATATGTATATGTTGTATGCTCGAATGGTATCCCCTACTTGCTGAGTGTTTCCCCAAACATTCACCCCTTACTTCTCCACCCAGATAAGAACGAAGAACATGTTGAAGAAGAGGAACAAGAGTTGTTTTGGGATGGTGAAGATTCTGCTTCTCTTTTTGTTAATGTAATTTCGTTTCCGCACTCTGTTATTCAAACTTTGATTTTCAGTTGTAAAGACGATCATTTTGATTATGTAATAGACTGGTTTTGAGCTGCACTATGAGGCTTGATGTTTTATAATGAATAATTATTAAACATCGTCGGTGTTCACGTCCAATCCCGTTCTCGGGGCGTGACAACACAGATACGCCAAAATAGGCATTTTTTATGTCCAGTCCTTGATTTTAATGATCGTCTTTTGATACATACATCGTGGATTTGGTTGATTGATTGATGAAACAGTGGCCACATTCGATGGTCCAAGGAAAATGGGATTCCTTGATCGTTTGCTGGAATTCATCGGATTCGGAATCGGAATTCCGGTCGGGCTTCTCTTGGGATTCTTCATATTAGAATATTTCGCACCTAGAAATTTCAAGGTAATGAATTTTCACGTAATTTCATCGCTTTCAAATTATTACGCGGTGGAAGCTTAGTTTTTAGATGGAATTGGTTGAAATTTCGATCTATTTTAAAATCTATAAATCATATTTGAAACATATATATTCCTGAAGTAGTTGTAGACTATCTCATAAGTTAAAATATAATCCGAGTGCTAGTTTTTATGATTTGGCCTCATCTCTCGGATTTTAGTTTATCATGAGTGTTGTAGTTGTGAGCAAGACATTAGCTGAGACAACAATCCAAACAAGTAATAAAAACGGTTCCATGCTGATCATGTGACATGTTGTTCATTTTATAACATGAATTAAGCGCACGAGAATAACAAGCTGACTGGAAGCCGCTTATGGAGACCCGCGTAGGAGTCATCTTTCTGAAATATACATAATGCTACGATCCCTCGTCGACTACATGAAAAAAGTTGGACAAAAGATTAGTTTTTTGGATTTATGTTGTACTCTTGGATTTGTGGCCTAAGGGTATATGGTTCTTGTTTTGTTATTGTCGGTATATTACGGGACACAATTGTTGTGATATTGGGAGATGAATAATGAACAAGTTTGAGAAGAAAACCGAATTCAATATCAAATTGAATATGCAGAGGGAAAATACAAAAACTCTAAAACAAAATAAAACCCTCAATGCTTCTCAACTTCCTCAACTTGGGAATTAAATGATCAAACTACAAGCTGAAGCCTCTATTTATAGAGAGGCTTCCGCACCTATTTTTAGAAAAATATGTGTGAATACGATGCAACAATTTTCAACAAAATCATGCCTCCGTTGAAGTCTTAGATGTAGGCTGGAAGAATCAAATTTGAACTCTTCAATTCTCCCCCTCCAGCCATATCTGAAAGCATCCCAACTATATCTCTGCATAGCTCTAACTTCTCTCGAGTTACCACATTCGTCAACATATCTGTTGGATTCTCCTTCGTATGAATCTTGACTAGTCTCAACAGTTGTCGATCCATAACTTCGTGTATCCAATGATATCGAATATCAATATGCTTTGTACGGGAATTGTACATGGAGTTCTTGCTCAAATCTAGAGCACTCTGACTGTCACGATGTACCTTGTACTCCTTTTGCTTGATTCCAAATTCTTGAAGATATCGCTTTAGCCACAACACTTCTTTCCCAGCTTCAGCGGCAACAATATACTCTGCTTATGTCGTGGATAAAACAACACACTTCTGCAATCGTGATTGCCATGAGACAGCTCCCCTTGCGAAAGCGTAGATAAATCCTCAAGTAGATTTTCTACCATCAATATCTCCGGCCATATCTGCATCTATATAGCCCTCCAAGATTGGATCAGCTTCCCCATAACAAAGACTAATTTTTTAGTACCCTTTAGATACCTGAGAATCCACTTTACCACCTCCCAATGGTCCTTCCCGGGGTTGGAGAGTAATCGACTCATCATTCCCACTGCATGAGCAATATCTGGATTTGTACACACCATTGCATACATCAGACTTCCAAATGCTGAAAAATACGGTACTGATGACATTTCCCCGATCTCTTCCTTGGATGAAGGGCATGCACTCTTGCTCAACTTGAAATGATTGGCGAGTGGAATGCTGACTGGTTTGTCGTTCTTTATATTGAACCTTTCAAGCACTTGTTTAATATACTTCTCCTGAGATAACCATAACCGTCAGTTGTTTCTGTCTCGAACAATCTGCATTCCCAAAATCTGTTGAGCCGGTCCTAAGTCTTTCATGTAAAAAAACTTGGACAATTTCTTCTTCCGCTGACTGATTTTCATTGCATCTTTTCCTACGATCAGAATATCGTCTACATATAGTAGAAGTGCAACAAAATCCCCGTATGAAAATTTATGAATGTAGACACACTCATCTGCTGCATTTTTCTTGTACCTTTGACTCTTCATGTACCACAGTCTTGGTGCCTGCTTCAGACCATACAAGCTTTTCTTTAGCTTGCACACCAGATTATCACCTGAAACCCCAAAACCTTCTGGCTGCTCCATATAGATTTCTTCTTCCAATTCTCCATGAAGAAACGCCATCTTCACGTCCATCTGTTCAAGCTCCAAGTTCATACTTACGACTAATCCAAGTATAACTCTGATTGAAGTCATTTTGACTACCGATGAAAAAATCTCATCAAAGCCGATTCCCTTCTTCTGCTGAAATCCTTTGACTACCAGTCGTGCTTTGTATTTTACCACTTTTCCGCTGCGATCTTTCTTGAGCTTGAATACCCATTTATTTTTCAGTGTCTTTTTTTCTTTTGGAAGTTTCACGATCTCATAAGTGTGATTTTCTGCAGAGATTCCATCTCATCCTGCATTGCGAGCAATCATTTTTCTTTATCCTTATGAGATAATGCTTCTTGGAAACTCTCTGGTTCTCCATCTTCAATAAGTATAATGTACACGGATTCTGAATTTCTTTTGGATGGAATCCGACCTCGCTCAGATATACGAACTTCTGGAATAGTCTGAGAAGATTCACCATCATCTGGGCCTTGTGATGGTCCTGGAACATCTGGCGGAGCAGGTTGTGGCTCCCCATGTTCAACACCCTCTTCTTCCTCCTAATCTTCAGCTGCTGGCACTTCTTCTAGCACTGTATTGTCTTTTCTCACGAACGGTTCTGTTGTTATTTCTGGTATTTGAGCAACAACATTTGACTTCTGAGACATTGTGGGCTTTTCAATGTCTTCTATCGTCTGACTTTCATGGAACACAACATCCCTGCTTCTGATCACCTTCTTCTTCTTTGGATCCCATAATCTGTATCCAAATTCTTTATCTCCATTGCCAATGAAAATGCATGGAGTGGTCCTTGCATCAAGCTTCTGTCTGAGCTCATTGGATACATGTGCGTACGCTAAATGTAACGCCCCAAAATCCATAGGACCACGCATATGAATCTTATTTGTTTCAAGGATCAAAATGAAAATTTAAATGTTAGCATAAACTGCTTTATGAAAGCTGATTTTACTAATTTCAGAATTGAGGTACGACGCAGAAAGTTCCAGCAGATGTCACTCCAAGCGCAATATACGAGCAGATTTTAGAAAGCTGTTGAAATAATTTTAAGGAGAGCAAAATGGTTTCTTTTAAAGAAGGGTTTGGTAGATTTGCAACTAAAATATTGAGGAGGGAGATTCTACTAAAATTCATAATTTTACGTAAGGTGTGTCATGCTTGATGATTACACCTCACCTGTCACTAATCCCTCCCATACATATACTTGTGCTGAGTTTTTACAATTTCAGAATTGAGGTACGACGCAGAAAGTTCCAGCAGATGTCACTCCAAGCGCAATATACGAGCAGATTTTAGAAAGCTGTTGAAATAATTTTTAAGGAGAGCAAAATGGTTCTTTTAAGAAGGGTTTGGTAGATTTAGCAACTAAAATATTGAGGAGGGAGATTCTACTAAAATTCATAATTTTACGTAAGGTGTGTCATGCTTGATGATTACACCTCACCTGTCACTAATCCCTCCCATACATATACTTGTTACGAAGGAAAAGTTTACTTTCACTTGCAAAAAGAAAACTCAGTTGTATTCTCTCAAATATTTCCAAAGGAACTCGTGTGATTGCTTGAGGAGGAGGAACTCTGCAGGAACCTACTGCCGTTGTAAGGCTTAGTTCAAAGGCAAGTAAAAGCTGATCCTTGCTACACCATTTAAAGCATATATTGTTTTCAGTATGGATCTGCTTGCTTGTATGTTTAAAGTTATGTTTAAGTTCATGTTTACGTATGTTCAAGAATGTTTAAAGAAAGAAATACTGGGTTCAAAGTTATGTTTTCTGCTTCCAAGTTTTCAGAATGTTTTAAGAAAGATTGAAAATGTTTAAAAAGTACTGAGGAGTTCAGATTTGAGTCATGTACGTTCATGAATGTTCTTGTTTCTGGTCAATGGTAACATCTGAGCTTGACTCTATGTAATCGGAGATGCTAGTCGAATCAGAAACTAAGTCTGGTTTGATAGGAAGAACTGGTATCGTAGATATCGTTCGTGATGTTGCAGCACCAAATTCTTATTCAGACTTTGCTTCCTATGTTAGCGACTAAATTTAATAAATCAGAAGTTTTCAATTCAGTTTCGTGTTTTCGCTACACATCAGATTTTGGTTAGATTTCACCTTATAAATCGTATTCGCTGCTGAATTGATTACGAATTTTGTTGACATCTGAGTTGACCAACGACATCTGTTTCTTTTCTAAACACTATTCCTTCCGTTGACATCTGAGTTGACCAACGACATCTGTTTCAATGTTAGCGATGTAATTTTCATAGTTGGTTCTGTTTCATGATAACAGTACTATTCCTTATTGTCACATCTGTTCAACGTTACGCTTCAACTGAGAAATCTATTTTTCTCCAATCGAAATCTGTTTTGTTTTCCAGTACAGTTCTCCTTAGAGAAATCTGTTCGCATTTCAGCGATCACTTTGCAGTAGTCAAATCTGATATTCAGTAAGATTTAAAATTGAGAAGCGAGTTTTAAAAGAAGTGAACCCCAGTGATTTTCAAAGATGATTTCAAAGAAGATTTCGAAAGAAAGGAGTTTAAAGGAATGAAAGTTTATTTTAAGGATTTATGGCATAGATAACAGACGGTCATAAAGGAATGGTGAGCAGTCGTCCAGATGTCGGTTACCCCTTCACAATGAGCAATGTGCTAAAAACTGATATCAGAAGTCATTTGATCAAGTGCACATTGGACCTAAGAAGAGCTTCTAAGCCATAAATTCTAAAGTTCAAGAAAATAATGAAGGGATCTGGGTTATTGTCCCCGCATCCAAACTTACGAAAGTTACGAAAATGAAAGAAAGTTTTAAGAAAGTTTACGAAAGAATGTTTATGTTTAAATGATGTTCCTTTAAACTCAGTTATGTAAATGTTCAGATGTCTGCCTGCGTTAAATGACTTTGCTATTACTCAGATTTTACTTGCTGAGCCCCTAGGCTCATTAGCTTTTAAAATGGTGCAGGTGAGACAGTTAAGGGATAAGCGGAAGGTGGAAGCTGAGACAGCTGGGTGGTGAATGTTTATCTATGGCAGCGTTTTCCGTGTCTTAGCTGTTGTTGTCTTGTATCTTAGACATTTGTATTAGATCAATTGCAACAGTAGTAAATTCGTATAGAATTTCAGATGTTGTAATTTCGCAATTGCAGTACATATATATGAAATCTGTTTTCCGCAAAAATTTTCAGTACTTGGCGACGAACATGTTTATGTCAGATGTGTTTTTGTTTCAAAATTTTTCTAAGTTATAAGAAATACAGCTTATAACAAATTGTCATTTAGCCTTCTTTTTTATTTTAAAATTTTATTTCACCCTAAATCCGTGACCCCGTGGGTTCGGGCGTCACACTAAACATCCGAATACTCTTAAGTGGGAGTATGATGGATCCTTTCCAGACCACAGTTTCTCCGG
Organism: Dorcoceras hygrometricum; assembly: GCA_001598015.1. NCBI lineage: Eukaryota > Viridiplantae > Streptophyta > Magnoliopsida > Lamiales > Gesneriaceae > Dorcoceras > Dorcoceras hygrometricum. Next base: position 289,573 of record KV011790.1, read on the forward strand.
AACTTCAAAATTCAGTGATACTGATGGTGATCTGTTGATGAGGTAACAGAAGGCTCTGACTGCTTCTCCCCAAAATAGCTTTGGCAGCTTAGTCATACTGAGCATGCTCCGAACACGTTCGATAATTGTTCGGTTCATTCTTTCAGCTACGCCGTTGTGATGAGAGGTGAGTAGGACCGTATTTTCATCGAATACCGTGTGTTTTGCAATACGCATCGAACACCTTGGAAGTGTATTCGTCACCGAGAAAAGGGAGAGCAGCTTTGAGGATATGGCGAAGGCGATGGCGCCGCGACCGAGAAAAGGGAGAGCAGCTCTGAGGAGAAGTATTTGGTGATCATGGCCGGCGACGTGAAGCCAACGTACTTGGCCACTCCCATGTCCAGCAAGGCTTCTTCTTTTAACGATGATTAGAAATCTTTTTTAGTTTCTTGATCAAGTTGTTTTTCCTTTTGTTTATTTTGATCCACTTTTTCTCGCGATGACTTATGTACTAGATATATTGTTAAGCCAACGTACTTGGCCACTCCCATGTCCAGCAAGGCTTCTTCTTTTAACGATGATTAGAAATCTTTTTTAGTTTCTTGATCAAGTTGTTTTTCCTTTTGTTTATTTTGATCCACTTTTTCTCGCGATGACTTATGTACTAGATATATTGTTATTGTAAAACGACAATTGAACGGCGTGGAATTAGATCGCTCCATGTAAGACAACTCAACCAAATAAACTTAAATGGGCTGATCAAATATTATCCATACTCAATACTGAGAATGGTACGTAAAAGTATATAATTAATTTGGAGGAGAAGTTATTTTTTTTACAGATTTTTTCGGGGAAGAGGTTTAAAAATAGGAGGAGATATATATTAATGTATGTTTAGTCATAAGTGTACATAAAACTGCATGAACGTAAACTCATTAGAAATGATACCTTGGAAAATGTTAATCTTGCAAGTCTTGATACAGTTTGCTTCTCCTCGAAAGCATGGTGCTGATAATTGAACACATTTCTTGTATACTCCAAATCTTCGGGCACAAATTTAAATTCCAAAGGTTTCAAATTTTTCTTTAAAATATCGAATAAAAAATCATAGCTTCAGTAGAAAATTATGCGTGTTTAGTTAAATAATTATACTTCTTTGAAAAAAGAAGGAGCACGATGAATTAATTAAACAACACAAGCATCTCAGAAGCACACTGGATATGTCATCTTGAAACCAATATACAGTTGTTTCCTCAACCCCCAGGTTTACTAGTGATATTAAAATCCTTTCTCCCATTCGAAAAGTGCTTCCTTGTACTGTTGTAATTTTCAAAAGATACAAAAACAGATTTGATACAAAAACAAAAAACAAAAAACCTTGTCGGTTCGGATGGTTTGGCAAACTATATATTAGTTGATACTATTGTCGATAAATTTATCTGCCATTTAGTTTTAATTCTAGAAACAAAAACTATATACAAGTTTTTTTTATTCAACTCTTTCTACTTTTCTTTAATTAATGATATCTACATTTGCCAAAAAGTTTGATAATGGCCCTTTGGTCAACAATTTCAAAATTGTGAACGATAAGCACATGGTCCAAAGTCCAAACCATAATACATATTAGGAAAAGAATTCTAAAATAAGATGAATTCTATCTTGTCAACCTTCTGCGTGCCTAAGATATTCAGGCAAAAGTTGTCTGGTTGATAGTGTCTTAAACTGTATATGTTATGAATTCATGGCAACCATTACTCATTGTTCAGAGGCCAAACCGGTAGGTTTGGAAAAAATGAATGGATGAAGCTGGCGCCCAACGTTTTCATGCTAACCACCATTCATGTTATGTGTATGGCTAATATGGGCTCTCTGTTCTGTATCGTCACACGTCCATTATATCAAATATTTGATATTGAATATCCATAATCGATCAAGAAAAGATTTCAAAACTCATACACATAATGCACCATCTACCTAACAGTATAGGCACACACACTCTTCTCTTTCGGCAAATACAAATATAGGAACAGACCACTGGCACATCCATGTCCAGCAAGGCTTCTTCTATAACGATGATTAGAAATTGATGCCAAAAGATGAAAAAGCTTACGCGGGAATCGTACTCGGGAACATATGCCCCTACCAATAGATGAAAGAGCTTACACGGGAACCGTACTCGGGAAAGTATGTTCGGGAAAAACTTGCTCGTAAAAGCTTACTCGGGAACATCTGTCCGAGGATTCCAAAAGTGAAAAGCTGTCTAGCACATGCTTGTTAATGATTAAATCGGGTAGCGTGTTGTCAGGCTTCTATTCAGTTCTGATTGGCCTAGTAACTTGTGCAAACTAAGACTGGCAGACTCATACCTAATCATGAGTGGCCAGGTGGCGTATACGCAATCGAGATACCTTTTTTCGCCTATAAATACTTGAGTCTCTCGCAAACAAGGGATATAAGAATCTTAACTTACAATCAAAGAAAAGCATTACAAGACACCCCGACTATAACTTGCTGAGTCTATCTTATTCTCCTCGGGTGGTGAGGATTAACTCTTTGGTCGGGGACCGAGGACGAAATTTGATTAGCATCATTATCTTTAAAACGTTTTCGATTTTATGATATACTTGGCCTTGCATCATCATCATCATCATCATCATCATTATTATTATAACAAATATAGTTTATAAGAAATTTTTGTTAAAGATAGTAACTCTACAGTTCACTAATTCAACTAGGTTAAATAAAAATGAAACCACATTTAAATCATTAATTATCATAATCGTTAGATTTATCATAAAGAATAATACGAACAAACGAAATTCATTGAAACATAAAAAGAATTACAACTCCGGAAAGAGATCCGGCGGAATGGAACTCTTTTCGTGAAATTTATTTACATAAAATCCTTGATCTTTGCAACCACTTTTCGCCACCTAAAAAAACATTCTCCCGACTCTTGGCAATGAAATTACCATCGAAGCTTTGCTGGAAAATACTGCAACAGTATTATAAGATTTCAATTAAATTCGAACTTCCAAGGAGGAAAAATAAAAAAGTCTATAGTGTTAATTTAATTTGAAATCTTATTTATTTTACCTTCTCAATGAGGGAGAGGTAGTATGGCTTCACTTCTTCGATATCAACTCGAACTTTGCTCTTACTGTACAAGTCATACTTGCTGCAATTTTATCAAACAAAAAATCAAACAAATACTAAATTTCCCTTCAGTCACACCAAATTATATCATATATAATAAGTAAGAAATAACACTTCTATTTTCCCAGAAAACTTACTTAAAAATATGTAGCCATTTCAGGTTCTCTTTATCCTCCTCATTCATTAAGTGTGTATATGCACCAGCCCTGTGCAAGGCTACACCCATCCGTTCCAATAAATCAATTTGCCTCATACATAAAACTTCATAATCATTTATAAGTTCATTCAAATATATAATTTGAGAATAAATTCTTACGATAGAACGAATGGTAACGGATGACGAACAATGCAGCCGACGGTAGGGTCGTTCCATTTTCCTTGGCCACCTGAAAATTTTTCACAAAAAATAAAAAATCGACCTTTAATGATCTGTAATCACTAATTTAAAAATAATAATAATAATAATAAT
>KV011790.1:303996-357726 GCA_001598015.1 Dorcoceras hygrometricum
TATATATATATATATAAACAATAAACACTAGCAACATCACACACGATAATTCACGTACTTCAATTTTTAAACTAGTTATTTATCTTATAAATTTGATGCCAAAAGATGAAAAAGCTTACGCGGGAATCGTACTCGGGAACATATGCCCCTACCAATAGATGAAAGAGCTTACACGGGAACCGTACTCGGGAAAGTATGTTCGGGAAAAACTTGCTCGTAAAAGCTTACTCGGGAACATCTGTCCGAGGATTCCAAAAGTTGAAAGCTGTCTAGCACATGCTTGTTAATGATTAAATCGGGTAGCGTGTTGTCAGGCTTCTATTCAGTTCTGATTGGCCTAGTAACTTGTGCAAACTAAGACTGGCAGACCCATACCTAATCATGAGTGGCCAGGTGGCGTATACGCAATCGAGATACCTTTTTTCACCTATAAATACTTGAGTCTCTCGCAAACAAGAGAGATAAGAATCTTAACTTACCATAAAAGAAAAAGCATTACAAGATTTCCCGATTAGAATTTGCTGAGTTGTGTATTATTCTCCTCGGGTGGTGATAATTAGCTCTTTGGTCGGGGACCGAGGACGAAATTTGAGTAGCATCAGAAATCTTTTTTAGTTTCTTGATCAAGTTGTTTTTCCTTTTGTTTATTTTGATCCACTTTTTCTCCTGATGACTTACATACCAGATATGTTGTTATTGTAAAACGACAATTAACGGCATGGAATTAGATAAAATCCTCGAAAAATAAAAAACATTTCAGCCTAAAAAACCCACGGATTATCGACATCGAGTTTTTAATTTGGTCACGAAAAATTTAGAGCAAAATACCATAAAATCAATATCTAAGTGAAATATAGATCTACAAATGTCGGTCCTAAATTCTTTGGTTTTTCTTTAAGAGACCCTTGATCCGATTATAGTCAATCATTGATAATCTGTGACCGAACTATTATTCTTTAGCTAACCTAACAATAATTTAATTTTAGTTGCCCTAAAATTGAGCCCAACTCATATGCATCAGCTGTAGTTCACTCCATGTAAGACAACTCAACCAAATAAACTTAAATGGGCTGATCAAATATTATCCATACTCAATACTGAGAATGGTACGTAAAAATATATAATTAATTGGAGGAGAAGTTTTTTTTTTACAGATTTTTTCCGGGAAGAGGTTTAAAAATAGGAGGAGATATATATTAATGTATGTTCAGTCATAAGTGTATATAAAACTGCATGAACGTAAACTCATTAGAAATGGTACCTTAGAAAATGTTAATCTTGCAAGTCTTGATACAGTTTGCTTCTCCTCGAAAGCATGGTGCTGATAATTGAACACATTTCTTGTATACTCCAAATCTGGCACAAATTTAAATTCCAAAGGTTTCAAATTTTTCTTTAAAATATCGAATGAAAAGTTTCCGTGCAAATATTTCTTTCGGACGAAAAAAGTTTTCAGATAAGACTGTTTTTTCCGGTGACAATAACTTTTCGGAAAAAAAATGTTTCTTCCAAATAAATTTTTTTTCAAGATCAAATTAGGTTTCCAAGAAAAATTGTTTCTTCCGGAGAATAACGAATTTCTGGGAAATCAGTTTCCGTATAAAATATTTTCTTCTAGATAAAATAAATATCCAAGATAAAATATAGTTTTGGATAAATATAATTCCCGGTATAATATTAGTTTCTCCTCTTCCCTCAACCCAACTCTTAACGTTTTCGAACGGTATATATAAAGTGTTGATTGTCTTTCGTTAATATATTTTAAAAGATAACAAAAATGAGAGATAATATGGAATTTTTAAGTATACGTTTTTCAATGTTATTAAAATAAAGATTTATTTTTTAAAAAAGTTGAAATCAAACTGGTTATATTAATTTAAGTCGTTTCTTTGAAATTAATTTAACTTATTTCGTCGAAAATGAAAAATCCGATTCTAAATTGGCAAGGTCTTGGAAACCCGGCTGCTTAACAAATAATAATTAAACGAGGGCACCGGATTTCGAACTCGGCTGCTCACCTTATTATAAATTTCATAAAATAACACAAAATATATTAATTAAAGAAAGTGATGGGAAAGTTATTTGAGGAAGAGTGAGTAAGAAAAGGCAGCAGCCGTGCCACACCTTTTTGCAGTAAGTTGCGTGTGAAAAGTTGAAAATTGGTTTTGGTTTAAAGGCAAAACATAAGTGATTAACTCTATTTATTCAACAGCACAGTTCCGAACGACCCATAACAAGACCCACGAGGCCAGATTACGGTAGAGCTGAACTTCGAAGCTGTGTCTTTTTGTGGCTCAGGTTTGTCTGTAAATATACGTTCACCCCACTTCATTTCTTCAAAACCAAACATCAGCTCCGTCTCAGAAGAAAATGAGAACCGCCCACCTTTTGTTCCACAAGGCAAGGCCATTCCTAGCAGTGATTTTCCTGCAAGCTGTGTTGGCGGGCATGAATATCATCACCAAAGCAGCATTGAACAAAGGAATGAGCAATTATGTGTTCGTAGTTTATCGGCACGTACTTGCCACCGTCGTCATTGCTCCGTTCGCAGTTGTACTTGACAGGTTAATCCCATTCCCTTGAAATATTTGTTAATCTATATGCCTGTCTGCATTAGTTTAGGCTGTAAGGATCACAAAAATTGAATGTCCGAAAATTAAAAAATCTTTAACAGAATAGCAAAACACAAAATGTGATCACCTGCCTTCTATGACAGATCGTTCTTATCGAAATTCAACAAAACGAGGCAGCCTAGTTTGTTAACTAGGAAGTTGCTGATGGATACAATAATCGATATGAATTTAGGGTACTGACAACGAAAAAAGGATTGATAATCTTGGCAAGTAGTATTGTATCATGGATACCTAGACTTAGAGGCACCAAAGTATTCAAGGTTAGTAAAAAACGATATATGGTGGGTGATGTTGAGACATAAATTCCAAAAATATTTAAAATCGAAGTATAAAAATTCATTGATTTTAATGATATTAATTACTTGTCATTTCAATTGTTCAAGATATACATAAAAATACATAGCCGAGAAAAGAGAAACTTCAACGGATTCTCCATACAATTGGCACAAGACGTGCAAATATACAAAGTAGGAATTGATGCGTTAGGATAGGTAGATTCGGTATTTATAGCTGTTCTCTAGAAATTAAATTGGTCCAAGTGATCTTTAAGTTGTCTAGCATAGAACAATTATTACACCTCACATATCAAATTTCCCATGTGATATTTAAATTTCGTCTCAACACGTTAACTCTCCCAAACTTGCTTTTAGTGTAACAATCTTGCATTGTTTCTCAGGGAAAAAAGACCAAAGATGACTACCTCGATATTTGTCAAAATCATGATTCTCGGTCTTCTGGAGTAAGTGCAAGTGAATTTGAATTTGTTTTGTTTTCTTCTTGAGTCATATCCAATAGAAATAATGATTTAGTTGGATATTTAATAAATAACGGCCCAGCCATAGGTCAAAACCTTTACTCTTGGGAATGAAATACACTACGGCAACTTTTGCAGCTGCTATGACAAATGTTCTTCCCACCATTACTTTCGTCATGGCATATTTGTTGAGGTGAAGCTTGTCGTACCATAGTTTTATATATATATTTATACAAATAATTTAGCGCGAACTTGTCAAATGCACAAGTAGGCTTGAGAAGATAAGATTAATGAGCATCAGCAGCCAAGCAAAGATAATAGGAACTCTAGCTACTGTTGCGGGAGCCATGATCATGACCTTGGTAGAAGGCCCGAATATTGGTTTGCCATGGACGAAACAAGTAAGCGGACATGCACATCAACAATCTCAAAAAAATCATCAACATTCGATCAAGGGTGCAATTATGATCACTACAGGATGTTTTAGCTGGGCTTGCTTCATGATATTTCAGGTTCCTAAGCAGCATACATGTCAATAGTATGGAAAATTAATGAACTGCCTTATAATCGATCTGGAAATTCTCTCATATACTTCTAGGCAATTGTCTTGAAAACGTACCATGTTGAACTCTCCCTCACTGCTTGGATATGCTTAAGGATTGGTCTGGTGTGTGTGTGTTTTCAAGCAGTGAGGGAGAGTTGACATGTATTCGAAGTGTGGAAACTTGCAGGACTCTGTTCTGATGTTCCAAAAATCATCCAAGCGTGATTTTGTGACATGGAATGCCATGGTTTGTGCTTATGCTCACCATGGTCTTGCAGAAGAGGCTCTACAGATTTTCGAAAATATGCAGCTTGAGAAGGTGATGCCACACCGTTCAACATTTGTGGCAGTCCTTCGTGCTTGCGCACACATCGGTCTTGTAGAAAATGCGTTGCACTATTTCAACCTAATGCAAACCCACTATGGATTAGAACCTCAATTGGAACATTTTTCATCAATGGTGGAGATTCTTGGAAGATCCGGACGACTTGTTGAAGCTCTGGAGCTTATTTAAGCTATGCCTTTTGAGGCTGATGATGTGATTTGGAGAACACTACTGAGCATTTGCAAGATACGTAGGAATGTTGAGATTGCAGTGTGCTTGAAAACACACACACGCCGGACCAATCCTTAGGCATATCCAAGCAGTGAGGGAGGGTTCAGCAGGGTACGTTTTCAAGACAATTGCCTAGAAATATATGAGAGAATTTCCGGATCGATTATAAGGCAGTTCATTAATTTTCCATACTATTGACATGTATGCTGCTTAGCAACCTGAAATATCATGAAGCAAGCCCAGCTAAAACATCCTGTAGTGATCATAATCGCACCCTTGATCGAATGTTGATGATTTTTTTGAGATTGTTGATGTGCATGTCCGCTTACTTGTTTCGTCCATGGCAAACCAATATTCGGGCCTTCTACCAAGGTCATGATCATGGCTCCCGCAACAGTAGCTAGAGTTCCTATTATCTTTGCTTGGCTTCTGATGCTCATTAATCTTATCCTCTCAAGCCTGTACTTGTGCATTTGACAAGTTCGCGCTAAATTATTTGTATAAATATATATAAAAAACTATGGTACGACAAGCTTCACCTCAACAAATATGCCATGACGAAAGTAATGGCGGGAAGAACATTTGTCATAGCAGCTGCAAAAGTTGCCGTAGTGTATTTCATTCCCAAGAGTAAAGGTTTTGACCTATGGCTGGGCCGTTATTTATTAAATATCCAACTAAATCATTATTTCTATTGGATATGACCCAAGAAGAAAACAAAACAAATTCATATTCACTTGCACTTACTCCAGAAGACTGAGAATCATGATTTTGACAAATATCGAGGTAGTCATCTTTGGTCTTTTTTCCCTGAGAAACAATGCAAGATTGTTACACTAAAAGCAAGTTTGGGAGAGTTAACGTATTGAGACGAAATTTAAATATCACATGGGAAATTTGATATGTGAGGTGTAATAATTGTTCTATGCTAGACAGCTTATAGATTACTTGGACCAATTTACTTCTAGAGAACAGCTATAAATACCGAATCTACCTATCCTAACGCATCAATTCCTACTTTGTATATTTGCACTTCTTGTGCCAATTGTATGGAGAATCTGTTGAAGTTTCTCTTTTCTCGGCTATGTATTTTTATGTATATCTTGAACATTTGAAATGACAAATATTTAATATCATTAAAATCAATGAATTTTTATACTTCGATTTTAAATATTTTTGGAATTTATGTCTCAACATCACCCACCATATATCGTTTTTTACTAACCTTGAATACTTTGGTGCCTCTAAGTCTAGGTATCCTTGATACAATACTACTTGCCAAGATTATCAATCCTTTTTTCGTTGTCAGTACCCTGAATTCATATCGATTATTGTATCCATCAGCAACTTCCTAGTTAACAAACTAGGCTGCCTCGTTCTGTTGAATTTCGATAAGAACGACAATGATCTGTCATAGAAGGCAGGTGATCACATTTTGTGTTTTGCTATTCTGTTAAAGAGTTTTTTAATTTTCGGACATTCAATTATTGTGATCCTTACAGCCTAAACTAATGCAGACAGGCATATAGATTAACAAATAGAAATTGAAAGAAAGGGAATGGGATTAACCTGTCAAGTACAACTGCGAACGGAGCAATGACGACGGTGGCAAGCACGTGCCGATAAACTACGAACACATAATTGCTCATTCCTTTGTTCAATGCTGCTTTGGTGATGATATCCATGCCCGCCAACACAGCTTGCAGGAAAATCACTGCTAGGAATGGCTTTGCCTTGTGGAACAAAAGGTGGGCGGTTCTCATTTTCTTCTGAGATGGAGCTGATGTTTGGTTTTGAAGAAATGAAGTGGGGTGAACGTATATTTATAGACAAACCTGAGCCACAAAAAGACACAGCTTCGTGTTCAGCTTCGAAGTTCAGCTCTACCGTAATCTGGCCTCGTGGTGTCTTGTTATGGGTCGTTCGGAACTGTGCTGTCGAATGGCTGGATGAAAAAGGTGAAGGGTCCACTGTTTTTGCATCATTTGGAAGCGAGTATTTCCTAACAAAGAGTCAAGTGGAAGAGATAGCACTCGGGCTGGAGGAAAGTGGCGCAAATTTCATATTGGTCCTAAGGTCTCCAGAGGGGCAAGATCCAAGAAATGCTCCCGAGAGGATATGCCGAAAGAGTCGGCGAGAGGGGAATGGTGGTCGAAGGTTGGGCCCCACAGGCGAGTATCTTGTCCCATCCGAGCGTGGGAGGGTTCTTGAGCCACTGTGGATGGAGTTCGGTGATGGAAGCCATTCATTGTTCGGTGCCGATAATCGCAGTGCCGATGCATCTTGATCAGCCGCTGAATGCTAGGTTGGTGGAGGTGTTGGGGATTGGGGAGGAAGTTGTGAGGAATGGACAAGGGAATCTTGCGGGAGTCATCAGGAAGGTTTTGTTGGAGACAGGTGGGGACAGTTTGGAGTCGAAAATGCGGGAATGGAGTAAAAGGGTGAGGGAGAAAGGGGAGGAAGATGTTGATGTGGTTGCGGTGAAATTTGTCGCATTGTGTTCGAGGAGTGGTGGAATGGATCCTCTGCCTTCAAATTCTATGAATGGGGATGGATTCCTCGACTATAAAATCGACCATTTAAACCGGGCCGGTCTACAAGGTTTTCCAAACCAGACCGTGGTAAAGTGAAACCGGACCAGACTAGCCGAATTGAGGGTTAAATAGGAAGAGTATCTAGTCCGACATCCTCAAACCCAGAGGATCCAAATTTTGAGGACAAAAGATGTTTGTAGCGTGCATGGATGTAAAATAGCTTGTGAGATGTTGAAATAATAAGGTTGAACAAATAAAAAATAAAAAATAAAAAAAATAAACTGTGCTGTTGAATAAATATAGAGTTAATTTCCCGCTTTTCTTGCTTTTTGCGTCCCCATCACTGTGGAAACAACAATAATGAGAGCAAACGCGGTCCCGATTACTGCAAGAAATCAATTATTAGTTTATCGCGTCGATTAACTTCTATAATTTCCGAGATTGATGCATATTTCCCTATATAATTTGATAAATTGCCCAGATTGATGAATGCATATTTCCCTGTATAATTTGATAATTCGATCATGTGTCAACACTGGGGAAGATCCGAAGGTGGAGGTGGCAGCGTTTAACTTGCTAGCGGTCCATCCAAGACAATCCAGGTCATCCTCAACCACCAGCTGGTGTATACATCAAAGTGGCAATGCATGAACCACACTCCCTTGTCATGATCCACGCAAAAATAAAATCCACCAGCCCAACTCTCACTTTTGGCCATAACAGGTAAACAGCCCACTTTTCATTTTTGTTCCACAAAGTCACATGCATTAACTGGTTTGTTGTTGCAATTTTGGGCCAGAAAGCTCTAAAAGGTTTTTTTTTTTTATGTCCGTTTGAAAATGCATTACTGTGAAATGGGCCTAATTAATATGCACGCCTGTTCATTTTTCAATTCTTATACGGTTTCCTATATATTTGGAAACACCCAAATAGAAAAAAAACAATAATAGTAATAAAAAAAGTGAGCTTCATCGAGGAATTGTCATATCCTGGTGCTTGACTGCAAAATAGTCTCCATATCAACTACTCCATATCCATAATTGGTTTTATAAAAATGATTAACCAAATCACCTTAGGAGTATTAAAATATTTCAAACTTCGGTTATATGTGAGGGTCTTACCAAAAAAAAAAAATGACTTCGTTTACTATAAGAAATAGCTTTAGAAATTTATGCATGTAATTTTAATATTTTTACCGCATGAAATAATTATGTTCTTATGTATAAAAATAATAGAGAGGTATTAAATTAAGAAACACTCAAACACAAGGCCCTCAACGATGATAAAACAATTTCAGAAAAATATTTGTGAGGTGGTGGCTAGGGTTTAGAGAGCAAGGGCCAAAGTTTTAGATATTCCGAAGAAAATTTGATCGTCAGAGGTATCTTCCCACTGTCAGAATTATCATCAAAACCACTTTCTATCGAATTCGAGAAGTACCGTTTCTTTACTCCATCTATTATCTCGTATATATTTTGATAGATTAAAATACTTGAGATGCGTACTAATGTGATGTAAGACAAGGTATTATTTTAGACTTTAATCATTTTTTGATCCTGATGCCAAAGGATGAAAAAGCTTACGCGGGAATCGTACTCGGGAACATATGCCCCTACCAATAGATGAAAGAGCTTACACGGGAACCGTACTCGGGAAAGTATGTTCGGGAAAAACTTGCTCGTAAAAGCTTACTCGGGAACATCTGTCCGAGGATTCCAAAAGTGAAAAGCTGTCTAGCACATGCTTGTTAATGATTAAATCGGGTAGCGTGTTGTCAGGCTTCTATTCAGTTCTGATTGGCCTAGTAACTTGTGCAAACTAAGACTGGCAGACTCATACCTAATCATGAGTGGCCAGGTGGCGTATACGCAATCGAGATACCTTTTTTCGGAAGAAGTGGTATATGTTGAAGAAGCAGAGAGTATATGCTGAAGAAGGGGTATATGCTGAAGAAGGGGTATATTATGTTGAAGAAGCAGAATATATTGAAGAAGTGGTATATGTTGAAGAAGCAGAGAGTATATGCTGAAGAAGGGGTATATGCTGAAGAAGGGGTATATTATGTTGAAGAAGCAGAATATATTGAAGAAGTGGTATATGTTGAAGAAGCAGAGAGTATATGCTGAAGAAGGGGTATATGCTGAAGAAGGGGTATATTATGTTGAAGAAGCAGAATATATTGAAGAAGTGGTATATGTTGAAGAAGCAGAGAGTATATGCTGAAGAAGGGGTATATGCTGAAGAAGGGGTATATTATGTTGAAGAAGCAGAATATATTGAAGAAGTGGTATATGTTGAAGAAGCAGAGAGTATATGCTGAAGAAGGGGTATATGCTGAAGAAGGGGTATATTATGTTGAAGAAGCAGAATATATTGAAGAAGTGGTATATGTTGAAGAAGCAGAGAGTATATGCTGAAGAAGGGGTATATGCTGAAGAAGGGGTATATTATGTTGAAGAAGCAGAATATATTGAAGAAGTGGTATATGTTGAAGAAGCAGAGAGTATATGCTGAAGAAGGGGTATATGCTGAAGAAGGGGTATATTATGTTGAAGAAGCAGAATATATTGAAGAAGTGGTATATGTTGAAGAAGCAGAGAGTATATGCTGAAGAAGGGGTATATGCTGAAGAAGGGGTATATTATGTTGAAGAAGCAGAATATATTGAAGAAGTGGTATATGTTGAAGAAGCAGAGAGTATATGCTGAAGAAGGGGTATATGCTGAAGAAGGGGTATATTATGTTGAAGAAGCAGAATATATTGAAGAAGTGGTATATGTTGAAGAAGCAGAGAGTATATGCTGAAGAAGGGGTATATGCTGAAGAAGGGGTATATTATGTTGAAGAAGCAGAATATATTGAAGAAGTGGTATATGTTGAAGAAGCAGAGAGTATATGCTGAAGAAGGGGTATATGCTGAAGAAGGGGTATATTATGTTGAAGAAGCAGAATATATTGAAGAAGTGGTATATGTTGAAGAAGCAGAGAGTATATGCTGAAGAAGGGGTATATGCTGAAGAAGGGGTATATTATGTTGAAGAAGCAGAATATATTGAAGAAGTGGTATATGTTGAAGAAGCAGAGAGTATATGCTGAAGAAGGGGTATATGCTGAAGAAGGGGTATATTATGTTGAAGAAGCAGAATATATTGAAGAAGTGGTATATGTTGAAGAAGCAGAGAGTATATGCTGAAGAAGGGGTATATGCTGAAGAAGGGGTATATTATGTTGAAGAAGCAGAATATATTGAAGAAGTGGTATATGTTGAAGAAGCAGAGAGTATATGCTGAAGAAGGGGTATATGCTGAAGAAGGGGTATATTATGTTGAAGAAGCAGAATATATTGAAGAAGTGGTATATGTTGAAGAAGCAGAGAGTATATGCTGAAGAAGGGGTATATGCTGAAGAAGGGGTATATTATGTTGAAGAAGCAGAATATATTGAAGAAGTGGTATATGTTGAAGAAGCAGAGAGTATATGCTGAAGAAGGGGTATATGCTGAAGAAGGGGTATATTATGTTGAAGAAGCAGAATATATTGAAGAAGTGGTATATGTTGAAGAAGCAGAGAGTATATGCTGAAGAAGGGGTATATGCTGAAGAAGGGGTATATTATGTTGAAGAAGCAGAATATATTGAAGAAGTGGTATATGTTGAAGAAGCAGAGAGTATATGCTGAAGAAGGGGTATATGCTGAAGAAGGGGTATATTATGTTGAAGAAGCAGAATATATTGAAGAAGTGGTATATGTTGAAGAAGCAGAGAGTATATGCTGAAGAAGGGGTATATGCTGAAGAAGGGGTATATTATGTTGAAGAAGCAGAATATATTGAAGAAGTGGTATATGTTGAAGAAGCAGAGAGTATATGCTGAAGAAGGGGTATATGCTGAAGAAGGGGTATATTATGTTGAAGAAGCAGAATATATTGAAGAAGTGGTATATGTTGAAGAAGCAGAGAGTATATGCTGAAGAAGGGGTATATGCTGAAGAAGGGGTATATTATGTTGAAGAAGCAGAATATATTGAAGAAGTGGTATATGTTGAAGAAGCAGAGAGTATATGCTGAAGAAGGGGTATATGCTGAAGAAGGGGTATATTATGTTGAAGAAGCAGAATATATTGAAGAAGTGGTATATGTTGAAGAAGCAGAGAGTATATGCTGAAGAAGGGGTATATGCTGAAGAAGGGGTATATTATGTTGAAGAAGCAGAATATATTGAAGAAGTGGTATATGTTGAAGAAGCAGAGAGTATATGCTGAAGAAGGGGTATATGCTGAAGAAGGGGTATATTATGTTGAAGAAGCAGAATATATTGAAGAAGTGGTATATGTTGAAGAAGCAGAGAGTATATGCTGAAGAAGGGGTATATGCTGAAGAAGGGGTATATTATGTTGAAGAAGCAGAATATATTGAAGAAGTGGTATATGTTGAAGAAGCAGAGAGTATATGCTGAAGAAGGGGTATATGCTGAAGAAGGGGTATATTATGTTGAAGAAGCAGAATATATTGAAGAAGTGGTATATGTTGAAGAAGCAGAGAGTATATGCTGAAGAAGGGGTATATGCTGAAGAAGGGGTATATTATGTTGAAGAAGCAGAATATATTGAAGAAGTGGTATATGTTGAAGAAGCAGAGAGTATATGCTGAAGAAGGGGTATATGCTGAAGAAGGGGTATATTATGTTGAAGAAGCAGAATATATTGAAGAAGTGGTATATGTTGAAGAAGCAGAGAGTATATGCTGAAGAAGGGGTATATGCTGAAGAAGGGGTATATTATGTTGAAGAAGCAGAATATATTGAAGAAGTGGTATATGTTGAAGAAGCAGAGAGTATATGCTGAAGAAGGGGTATATGCTGAAGAAGGGGTATATTATGTTGAAGAAGCAGAATATATTGAAGAAGTGGTATATGTTGAAGAAGCAGAGAGTATATGCTGAAGAAGGGGTATATGCTGAAGAAGGGGTATATTATGTTGAAGAAGCAGAATATATTGAAGAAGTGGTATATGTTGAAGAAGCAGAGAGTATATGCTGAAGAAGGGGTATATGCTGAAGAAGGGGTATATTATGTTGAAGAAGCAGAATATATTGAAGAAGTGGTATATGTTGAAGAAGCAGAGAGTATATGCTGAAGAAGGGGTATATGCTGAAGAAGGGGTATATTATGTTGAAGAAGCAGAATATATTGAAGAAGTGGTATATGTTGAAGAAGCAGAGAGTATATGCTGAAGAAGGGGTATATGCTGAAGAAGGGGTATATTATGTTGAAGAAGCAGAATATATTGAAGAAGTGGTATATGTTGAAGAAGCAGAGAGTATATGCTGAAGAAGGGGTATATGCTGAAGAAGGGGTATATTATGTTGAAGAAGCAGAATATATTGAAGAAGTGGTATATGTTGAAGAAGCAGAGAGTATATGCTGAAGAAGGGGTATATGCTGAAGAAGGGGTATATTATGTTGAAGAAGCAGAATATATTGAAGAAGTGGTATATGTTGAAGAAGCAGAGAGTATATGCTGAAGAAGGGGTATATGCTGAAGAAGGGGTATATTATGTTGAAGAAGCAGAATATATTGAAGAAGTGGTATATGTTGAAGAAGCAGAGAGTATATGCTGAAGAAGGGGTATATGCTGAAGAAGGGGTATATTATGTTGAAGAAGCAGAATATATTGAAGAAGTGGTATATGTTGAAGAAGCAGAGAGTATATGCTGAAGAAGGGGTATATGCTGAAGAAGGGGTATATTATGTTGAAGAAGCAGAATATATTGAAGAAGTGGTATATGTTGAAGAAGCAGAGAGTATATGCTGAAGAAGGGGTATATGCTGAAGAAGGGGTATATTATGTTGAAGAAGCAGAATATATTGAAGAAGTGGTATATGTTGAAGAAGCAGAGAGTATATGCTGAAGAAGGGGTATATGCTGAAGAAGGGGTATATTATGTTGAAGAAGCAGAATATATTGAAGAAGTGGTATATGTTGAAGAAGCAGAGAGTATATGCTGAAGAAGGGGTATATGCTGAAGAAGGGGTATATTATGTTGAAGAAGCAGAATATATTGAAGAAGTGGTATATGTTGAAGAAGCAGAGAGTATATGCTGAAGAAGGGGTATATGCTGAAGAAGGGGTATATTATGTTGAAGAAGCAGAATATATTGAAGAAGTGGTATATGTTGAAGAAGCAGAGAGTATATGCTGAAGAAGGGGTATATGCTGAAGAAGGGGTATATTATGTTGAAGAAGCAGAATATATTGAAGAAGTGGTATATGTTGAAGAAGCAGAGAGTATATGCTGAAGAAGGGGTATATGCTGAAGAAGGGGTATATTATGTTGAAGAAGCAGAATATATTGAAGAAGTGGTATATGTTGAAGAAGCAGAGAGTATATGCTGAAGAAGGGGTATATGCTGAAGAAGGGGTATATTATGTTGAAGAAGCAGAATATATTGAAGAAGTGGTATATGTTGAAGAAGCAGAGAGTATATGCTGAAGAAGGGGTATATGCTGAAGAAGGGGTATATTATGTTGAAGAAGCAGAATATATTGAAGAAGTGGTATATGTTGAAGAAGCAGAGAGTATATGCTGAAGAAGGGGTATATGCTGAAGAAGGGGTATATTATGTTGAAGAAGCAGAATATATTGAAGAAGTGGTATATGTTGAAGAAGCAGAGAGTATATGCTGAAGAAGGGGTATATGCTGAAGAAGGGGTATATTATGTTGAAGAAGCAGAATATATTGAAGAAGTGGTATATGTTGAAGAAGCAGAGAGTATATGCTGAAGAAGGGGTATATGCTGAAGAAGGGGTATATTATGTTGAAGAAGCAGAATATATTGAAGAAGTGGTATATGTTGAAGAAGCAGAGAGTATATGCTGAAGAAGGGGTATATGCTGAAGAAGGGGTATATTATGTTGAAGAAGCAGAATATATTGAAGAAGTGGTATATGTTGAAGAAGCAGAGAGTATATGCTGAAGAAGGGGTATATGCTGAAGAAGGGGTATATTATGTTGAAGAAGCAGAATATATTGAAGAAGTGGTATATGTTGAAGAAGCAGAGAGTATATGCTGAAGAAGGGGTATATGCTGAAGAAGGGGTATATTATGTTGAAGAAGCAGAATATATTGAAGAAGTGGTATATGTTGAAGAAGCAGAGAGTATATGCTGAAGAAGGGGTATATGCTGAAGAAGGGGTATATTATGTTGAAGAAGCAGAATATATTGAAGAAGTGGTATATGTTGAAGAAGCAGAGAGTATATGCTGAAGAAGGGGTATATGCTGAAGAAGGGGTATATTATGTTGAAGAAGCAGAATATATTGAAGAAGTGGTATATGTTGAAGAAGCAGAGAGTATATGCTGAAGAAGGGGTATATGCTGAAGAAGGGGTATATTATGTTGAAGAAGCAGAATATATTGAAGAAGTGGTATATGTTGAAGAAGCAGAGAGTATATGCTGAAGAAGGGGTATATGCTGAAGAAGGGGTATATTATGTTGAAGAAGCAGAATATATTGAAGAAGTGGTATATGTTGAAGAAGCAGAGAGTATATGCTGAAGAAGGGGTATATGCTGAAGAAGGGGTATATTATGTTGAAGAAGCAGAATATATTGAAGAAGTGGTATATGTTGAAGAAGCAGAGAGTATATGCTGAAGAAGGGGTATATGCTGAAGAAGGGGTATATTATGTTGAAGAAGCAGAATATATTGAAGAAGTGGTATATGTTGAAGAAGCAGAGAGTATATGCTGAAGAAGGGGTATATGCTGAAGAAGGGGTATATTATGTTGAAGAAGCAGAATATATTGAAGAAGTGGTATATGTTGAAGAAGCAGAGAGTATATGCTGAAGAAGGGGTATATGCTGAAGAAGGGGTATATTATGTTGAAGAAGCAGAATATATTGAAGAAGTGGTATATGTTGAAGAAGCAGAGAGTATATGCTGAAGAAGGGGTATATGCTGAAGAAGGGGTATATTATGTTGAAGAAGCAGAATATATTGAAGAAGTGGTATATGTTGAAGAAGCAGAGAGTATATGCTGAAGAAGGGGTATATGCTGAAGAAGGGGTATATTATGTTGAAGAAGCAGAATATATTGAAGAAGTGGTATATGTTGAAGAAGCAGAGAGTATATGCTGAAGAAGGGGTATATGCTGAAGAAGGGGTATATTATGTTGAAGAAGCAGAATATATTGAAGAAGTGGTATATGTTGAAGAAGCAGAGAGTATATGCTGAAGAAGGGGTATATGCTGAAGAAGGGGTATATTATGTTGAAGAAGCAGAATATATTGAAGAAGTGGTATATGTTGAAGAAGCAGAGAGTATATGCTGAAGAAGGGGTATATGCTGAAGAAGGGGTATATTATGTTGAAGAAGCAGAATATATTGAAGAAGTGGTATATGTTGAAGAAGCAGAGAGTATATGCTGAAGAAGGGGTATATGCTGAAGAAGGGGTATATTATGTTGAAGAAGCAGAATATATTGAAGAAGTGGTATATGTTGAAGAAGCAGAGAGTATATGCTGAAGAAGGGGTATATGCTGAAGAAGGGGTATATTATGTTGAAGAAGCAGAATATATTGAAGAAGTGGTATATGTTGAAGAAGCAGAGAGTATATGCTGAAGAAGGGGTATATGCTGAAGAAGGGGTATATTATGTTGAAGAAGCAGAATATATTGAAGAAGTGGTATATGTTGAAGAAGCAGAGAGTATATGCTGAAGAAGGGGTATATGCTGAAGAAGGGGTATATTATGTTGAAGAAGCAGAATATATTGAAGAAGTGGTATATGTTGAAGAAGCAGAGAGTATATGCTGAAGAAGGGGTATATGCTGAAGAAGGGGTATATTATGTTGAAGAAGCAGAATATATTGAAGAAGTGGTATATGTTGAAGAAGCAGAGAGTATATGCTGAAGAAGGGGTATATGCTGAAGAAGGGGTATATTATGTTGAAGAAGCAGAATATATTGAAGAAGTGGTATATGTTGAAGAAGCAGAGAGTATATGCTGAAGAAGGGGTATATGCTGAAGAAGGGGTATATTATGTTGAA
Source organism: Dorcoceras hygrometricum (assembly GCA_001598015.1). Lineage (NCBI taxonomy): Eukaryota > Viridiplantae > Streptophyta > Magnoliopsida > Lamiales > Gesneriaceae > Dorcoceras > Dorcoceras hygrometricum. The sequence continues at coordinate 320,071 of KV011790.1, forward strand.
GAAGCAGAATATATTGAAGAAGTGGTATATGTTGAAGAAGCAGAGAGTATATGCTGAAGAAGGGGTATATGCTGAAGAAGGGGTATATTATGTTGAAGAAGCAGAATATATTGAAGAAGTGGTATATGTTGAAGAAGCAGAGAGTATATGCTGAAGAAGGGGTATATGCTGAAGAAGGGGTATATTATGTTGAAGAAGCAGAATATATTGAAGAAGTGGTATATGTTGAAGAAGCAGAGAGTATATGCTGAAGAAGGGGTATATGCTGAAGAAGGGGTATATTATGTTGAAGAAGCAGAATATATTGAAGAAGTGGTATATGTTGAAGAAGCAGAGAGTATATGCTGAAGAAGGGGTATATGCTGAAGAAGGGGTATATTATGTTGAAGAAGCAGAATATATTGAAGAAGTGGTATATGTTGAAGAAGCAGAGAGTATATGCTGAAGAAGGGGTATATGCTGAAGAAGGGGTATATTATGTTGAAGAAGCAGAATATATTGAAGAAGTGGTATATGTTGAAGAAGCAGAGAGTATATGCTGAAGAAGGGGTATATGCTGAAGAAGGGGTATATTATGTTGAAGAAGCAGAATATATTGAAGAAGTGGTATATGTTGAAGAAGCAGAGAGTATATGCTGAAGAAGGGGTATATGCTGAAGAAGGGGTATATTATGTTGAAGAAGCAGAATATATTGAAGAAGTGGTATATGTTGAAGAAGCAGAGAGTATATGCTGAAGAAGGGGTATATGCTGAAGAAGGGGTATATTATGTTGAAGAAGCAGAATATATTGAAGAAGTGGTATATGTTGAAGAAGCAGAGAGTATATGCTGAAGAAGGGGTATATGCTGAAGAAGGGGTATATTATGTTGAAGAAGCAGAATATATTGAAGAAGTGGTATATGTTGAAGAAGCAGAGAGTATATGCTGAAGAAGGGGTATATGCTGAAGAAGGGGTATATTATGTTGAAGAAGCAGAATATATTGAAGAAGTGGTATATGTTGAAGAAGCAGAGAGTATATGCTGAAGAAGGGGTATATGCTGAAGAAGGGGTATATTATGTTGAAGAAGCAGAATATATTGAAGAAGTGGTATATGTTGAAGAAGCAGAGAGTATATGCTGAAGAAGGGGTATATGCTGAAGAAGGGGTATATTATGTTGAAGAAGCAGAATATATTGAAGAAGTGGTATATGTTGAAGAAGCAGAGAGTATATGCTGAAGAAGGGGTATATGCTGAAGAAGGGGTATATTATGTTGAAGAAGCAGAATATATTGAAGAAGTGGTATATGTTGAAGAAGCAGAGAGTATATGCTGAAGAAGGGGTATATGCTGAAGAAGGGGTATATTATGTTGAAGAAGCAGAATATATTGAAGAAGTGGTATATGTTGAAGAAGCAGAGAGTATATGCTGAAGAAGGGGTATATGCTGAAGAAGGGGTATATTATGTTGAAGAAGCAGAATATATTGAAGAAGTGGTATATGTTGAAGAAGCAGAGAGTATATGCTGAAGAAGGGGTATATGCTGAAGAAGGGGTATATTATGTTGAAGAAGCAGAATATATTGAAGAAGTGGTATATGTTGAAGAAGCAGAGAGTATATGCTGAAGAAGGGGTATATGCTGAAGAAGGGGTATATTATGTTGAAGAAGCAGAATATATTGAAGAAGTGGTATATGTTGAAGAAGCAGAGAGTATATGCTGAAGAAGGGGTATATGCTGAAGAAGGGGTATATTATGTTGAAGAAGCAGAATATATTGAAGAAGTGGTATATGTTGAAGAAGCAGAGAGTATATGCTGAAGAAGGGGTATATGCTGAAGAAGGGGTATATTATGTTGAAGAAGCAGAATATATTGAAGAAGTGGTATATGTTGAAGAAGCAGAGAGTATATGCTGAAGAAGGGGTATATGCTGAAGAAGGGGTATATTATGTTGAAGAAGCAGAATATATTGAAGAAGTGGTATATGTTGAAGAAGCAGAGAGTATATGCTGAAGAAGGGGTATATGCTGAAGAAGGGGTATATTATGTTGAAGAAGCAGAATATATTGAAGAAGTGGTATATGTTGAAGAAGCAGAGAGTATATGCTGAAGAAGGGGTATATGCTGAAGAAGGGGTATATTATGTTGAAGAAGCAGAATATATTGAAGAAGTGGTATATGTTGAAGAAGCAGAGAGTATATGCTGAAGAAGGGGTATATGCTGAAGAAGGGGTATATTATGTTGAAGAAGCAGAATATATTGAAGAAGTGGTATATGTTGAAGAAGCAGAGAGTATATGCTGAAGAAGGGGTATATGCTGAAGAAGGGGTATATTATGTTGAAGAAGCAGAATATATTGAAGAAGTGGTATATGTTGAAGAAGCAGAGAGTATATGCTGAAGAAGGGGTATATGCTGAAGAAGGGGTATATTATGTTGAAGAAGCAGAATATATTGAAGAAGTGGTATATGTTGAAGAAGCAGAGAGTATATGCTGAAGAAGGGGTATATGCTGAAGAAGGGGTATATTATGTTGAAGAAGCAGAATATATTGAAGAAGTGGTATATGTTGAAGAAGCAGAGAGTATATGCTGAAGAAGGGGTATATGCTGAAGAAGGGGTATATTATGTTGAAGAAGCAGAATATATTGAAGAAGTGGTATATGTTGAAGAAGCAGAGAGTATATGCTGAAGAAGGGGTATATGCTGAAGAAGGGGTATATTATGTTGAAGAAGCAGAATATATTGAAGAAGTGGTATATGTTGAAGAAGCAGAGAGTATATGCTGAAGAAGGGGTATATGCTGAAGAAGGGGTATATTATGTTGAAGAAGCAGAATATATTGAAGAAGTGGTATATGTTGAAGAAGCAGAGAGTATATGCTGAAGAAGGGGTATATGCTGAAGAAGGGGTATATTATGTTGAAGAAGCAGAATATATTGAAGAAGTGGTATATGTTGAAGAAGCAGAGAGTATATGCTGAAGAAGGGGTATATGCTGAAGAAGGGGTATATTATGTTGAAGAAGCAGAATATATTGAAGAAGTGGTATATGTTGAAGAAGCAGAGAGTATATGCTGAAGAAGGGGTATATGCTGAAGAAGGGGTATATTATGTTGAAGAAGCAGAATATATTGAAGAAGTGGTATATGTTGAAGAAGCAGAGAGTATATGCTGAAGAAGGGGTATATGCTGAAGAAGGGGTATATTATGTTGAAGAAGCAGAATATATTGAAGAAGTGGTATATGTTGAAGAAGCAGAGAGTATATGCTGAAGAAGGGGTATATGCTGAAGAAGGGGTATATTATGTTGAAGAAGCAGAATATATTGAAGAAGTGGTATATGTTGAAGAAGCAGAGAGTATATGCTGAAGAAGGGGTATATGCTGAAGAAGGGGTATATTATGTTGAAGAAGCAGAATATATTGAAGAAGTGGTATATGTTGAAGAAGCAGAGAGTATATGCTGAAGAAGGGGTATATGCTGAAGAAGGGGTATATTATGTTGAAGAAGCAGAATATATTGAAGAAGTGGTATATGTTGAAGAAGCAGAGAGTATATGCTGAAGAAGGGGTATATGCTGAAGAAGGGGTATATTATGTTGAAGAAGCAGAATATATTGAAGAAGTGGTATATGTTGAAGAAGCAGAGAGTATATGCTGAAGAAGGGGTATATGCTGAAGAAGGGGTATATTATGTTGAAGAAGCAGAATATATTGAAGAAGTGGTATATGTTGAAGAAGCAGAGAGTATATGCTGAAGAAGGGGTATATGCTGAAGAAGGGGTATATTATGTTGAAGAAGCAGAATATATTGAAGAAGTGGTATATGTTGAAGAAGCAGAGAGTATATGCTGAAGAAGGGGTATATGCTGAAGAAGGGGTATATTATGTTGAAGAAGCAGAATATATTGAAGAAGTGGTATATGTTGAAGAAGCAGAGAGTATATGCTGAAGAAGGGGTATATGCTGAAGAAGGGGTATATTATGTTGAAGAAGCAGAATATATTGAAGAAGTGGTATATGTTGAAGAAGCAGAGAGTATATGCTGAAGAAGGGGTATATGCTGAAGAAGGGGTATATTATGTTGAAGAAGCAGAATATATTGAAGAAGTGGTATATGTTGAAGAAGCAGAGAGTATATGCTGAAGAAGGGGTATATGCTGAAGAAGGGGTATATTATGTTGAAGAAGCAGAATATATTGAAGAAGTGGTATATGTTGAAGAAGCAGAGAGTATATGCTGAAGAAGGGGTATATGCTGAAGAAGGGGTATATTATGTTGAAGAAGCAGAATATATTGAAGAAGTGGTATATGTTGAAGAAGCAGAGAGTATATGCTGAAGAAGGGGTATATGCTGAAGAAGGGGTATATTATGTTGAAGAAGCAGAATATATTGAAGAAGTGGTATATGTTGAAGAAGCAGAGAGTATATGCTGAAGAAGGGGTATATGCTGAAGAAGGGGTATATTATGTTGAAGAAGCAGAATATATTGAAGAAGTGGTATATGTTGAAGAAGCAGAGAGTATATGCTGAAGAAGGGGTATATGCTGAAGAAGGGGTATATTATGTTGAAGAAGCAGAATATATTGAAGAAGTGGTATATGTTGAAGAAGCAGAGAGTATATGCTGAAGAAGGGGTATATGCTGAAGAAGGGGTATATTATGTTGAAGAAGCAGAATATATTGAAGAAGTGGTATATGTTGAAGAAGCAGAGAGTATATGCTGAAGAAGGGGTATATGCTGAAGAAGGGGTATATTATGTTGAAGAAGCAGAATATATTGAAGAAGTGGTATATGTTGAAGAAGCAGAGAGTATATGCTGAAGAAGGGGTATATGCTGAAGAAGGGGTATATTATGTTGAAGAAGCAGAATATATTGAAGAAGTGGTATATGTTGAAGAAGCAGAGAGTATATGCTGAAGAAGGGGTATATGCTGAAGAAGGGGTATATTATGTTGAAGAAGCAGAATATATTGAAGAAGTGGTATATGTTGAAGAAGCAGAGAGTATATGCTGAAGAAGGGGTATATGCTGAAGAAGGGGTATATTATGTTGAAGAAGCAGAATATATTGAAGAAGTGGTATATGTTGAAGAAGCAGAGAGTATATGCTGAAGAAGGGGTATATGCTGAAGAAGGGGTATATTATGTTGAAGAAGCAGAATATATTGAAGAAGTGGTATATGTTGAAGAAGCAGAGAGTATATGCTGAAGAAGGGGTATATGCTGAAGAAGGGGTATATTATGTTGAAGAAGCAGAATATATTGAAGAAGTGGTATATGTTGAAGAAGCAGAGAGTATATGCTGAAGAAGGGGTATATGCTGAAGAAGGGGTATATTATGTTGAAGAAGCAGAATATATTGAAGAAGTGGTATATGTTGAAGAAGCAGAGAGTATATGCTGAAGAAGGGGTATATGCTGAAGAAGGGGTATATTATGTTGAAGAAGCAGAATATATTGAAGAAGTGGTATATGTTGAAGAAGCAGAGAGTATATGCTGAAGAAGGGGTATATGCTGAAGAAGGGGTATATTATGTTGAAGAAGCAGAATATATTGAAGAAGTGGTATATGTTGAAGAAGCAGAGAGTATATGCTGAAGAAGGGGTATATGCTGAAGAAGGGGTATATTATGTTGAAGAAGCAGAATATATTGAAGAAGTGGTATATGTTGAAGAAGCAGAGAGTATATGCTGAAGAAGGGGTATATGCTGAAGAAGGGGTATATTATGTTGAAGAAGCAGAATATATTGAAGAAGTGGTATATGTTGAAGAAGCAGAGAGTATATGCTGAAGAAGGGGTATATGCTGAAGAAGGGGTATATTATGTTGAAGAAGCAGAATATATTGAAGAAGTGGTATATGTTGAAGAAGCAGAGAGTATATGCTGAAGAAGGGGTATATGCTGAAGAAGGGGTATATTATGTTGAAGAAGCAGAATATATTGAAGAAGTGGTATATGTTGAAGAAGCAGAGAGTATATGCTGAAGAAGGGGTATATGCTGAAGAAGGGGTATATTATGTTGAAGAAGCAGAATATATTGAAGAAGTGGTATATGTTGAAGAAGCAGAGAGTATATGCTGAAGAAGGGGTATATGCTGAAGAAGGGGTATATTATGTTGAAGAAGCAGAATATATTGAAGAAGTGGTATATGTTGAAGAAGCAGAGAGTATATGCTGAAGAAGGGGTATATGCTGAAGAAGGGGTATATTATGTTGAAGAAGCAGAATATATTGAAGAAGTGGTATATGTTGAAGAAGCAGAGAGTATATGCTGAAGAAGGGGTATATGCTGAAGAAGGGGTATATTATGTTGAAGAAGCAGAATATATTGAAGAAGTGGTATATGTTGAAGAAGCAGAGAGTATATGCTGAAGAAGGGGTATATGCTGAAGAAGGGGTATATTATGTTGAAGAAGCAGAATATATTGAAGAAGTGGTATATGTTGAAGAAGCAGAGAGTATATGCTGAAGAAGGGGTATATGCTGAAGAAGGGGTATATTATGTTGAAGAAGCAGAATATATTGAAGAAGTGGTATATGTTGAAGAAGCAGAGAGTATATGCTGAAGAAGGGGTATATGCTGAAGAAGGGGTATATTATGTTGAAGAAGCAGAATATATTGAAGAAGTGGTATATGTTGAAGAAGCAGAGAGTATATGCTGAAGAAGGGGTATATGCTGAAGAAGGGGTATATTATGTTGAAGAAGCAGAATATATTGAAGAAGTGGTATATGTTGAAGAAGCAGAGAGTATATGCTGAAGAAGGGGTATATGCTGAAGAAGGGGTATATTATGTTGAAGAAGCAGAATATATTGAAGAAGTGGTATATGTTGAAGAAGCAGAGAGTATATGCTGAAGAAGGGGTATATGCTGAAGAAGGGGTATATTATGTTGAAGAAGCAGAATATATTGAAGAAGTGGTATATGTTGAAGAAGCAGAGAGTATATGCTGAAGAAGGGGTATATGCTGAAGAAGGGGTATATTATGTTGAAGAAGCAGAATATATTGAAGAAGTGGTATATGTTGAAGAAGCAGAGAGTATATGCTGAAGAAGGGGTATATGCTGAAGAAGGGGTATATTATGTTGAAGAAGCAGAATATATTGAAGAAGTGGTATATGTTGAAGAAGCAGAGAGTATATGCTGAAGAAGGGGTATATGCTGAAGAAGGGGTATATTATGTTGAAGAAGCAGAATATATTGAAGAAGTGGTATATGTTGAAGAAGCAGAGAGTATATGCTGAAGAAGGGGTATATGCTGAAGAAGGGGTATATTATGTTGAAGAAGCAGAATATATTGAAGAAGTGGTATATGTTGAAGAAGCAGAGAGTATATGCTGAAGAAGGGGTATATGCTGAAGAAGGGGTATATTATGTTGAAGAAGCAGAATATATTGAAGAAGTGGTATATGTTGAAGAAGCAGAGAGTATATGCTGAAGAAGGGGTATATGCTGAAGAAGGGGTATATTATGTTGAAGAAGCAGAATATATTGAAGAAGTGGTATATGTTGAAGAAGCAGAGAGTATATGCTGAAGAAGGGGTATATGCTGAAGAAGGGGTATATTATGTTGAAGAAGCAGAATATATTGAAGAAGTGGTATATGTTGAAGAAGCAGAGAGTATATGCTGAAGAAGGGGTATATGCTGAAGAAGGGGTATATTATGTTGAAGAAGCAGAATATATTGAAGAAGTGGTATATGTTGAAGAAGCAGAGAGTATATGCTGAAGAAGGGGTATATGCTGAAGAAGGGGTATATTATGTTGAAGAAGCAGAATATATTGAAGAAGTGGTATATGTTGAAGAAGCAGAGAGTATATGCTGAAGAAGGGGTATATGCTGAAGAAGGGGTATATTATGTTGAAGAAGCAGAATATATTGAAGAAGTGGTATATGTTGAAGAAGCAGAGAGTATATGCTGAAGAAGGGGTATATGCTGAAGAAGGGGTATATTATGTTGAAGAAGCAGAATATATTGAAGAAGTGGTATATGTTGAAGAAGCAGAGAGTATATGCTGAAGAAGGGGTATATGCTGAAGAAGGGGTATATTATGTTGAAGAAGCAGAATATATTGAAGAAGTGGTATATGTTGAAGAAGCAGAGAGTATATGCTGAAGAAGGGGTATATGCTGAAGAAGGGGTATATTATGTTGAAGAAGCAGAATATATTGAAGAAGTGGTATATGTTGAAGAAGCAGAGAGTATATGCTGAAGAAGGGGTATATGCTGAAGAAGGGGTATATTATGTTGAAGAAGCAGAATATATTGAAGAAGTGGTATATGTTGAAGAAGCAGAGAGTATATGCTGAAGAAGGGGTATATGCTGAAGAAGGGGTATATTATGTTGAAGAAGCAGAATATATTGAAGAAGTGGTATATGTTGAAGAAGCAGAGAGTATATGCTGAAGAAGGGGTATATGCTGAAGAAGGGGTATATTATGTTGAAGAAGCAGAATATATTGAAGAAGTGGTATATGTTGAAGAAGCAGAGAGTATATGCTGAAGAAGGGGTATATGCTGAAGAAGGGGTATATTATGTTGAAGAAGCAGAATATATTGAAGAAGTGGTATATGTTGAAGAAGCAGAGAGTATATGCTGAAGAAGGGGTATATGCTGAAGAAGGGGTATATTATGTTGAAGAAGCAGAATATATTGAAGAAGTGGTATATGTTGAAGAAGCAGAGAGTATATGCTGAAGAAGGGGTATATGCTGAAGAAGGGGTATATTATGTTGAAGAAGCAGAATATATTGAAGAAGTGGTATATGTTGAAGAAGCAGAGAGTATATGCTGAAGAAGGGGTATATGCTGAAGAAGGGGTATATTATGTTGAAGAAGCAGAATATATTGAAGAAGTGGTATATGTTGAAGAAGCAGAGAGTATATGCTGAAGAAGGGGTATATGCTGAAGAAGGGGTATATTATGTTGAAGAAGCAGAATATATTGAAGAAGTGGTATATGTTGAAGAAGCAGAGAGTATATGCTGAAGAAGGGGTATATGCTGAAGAAGGGGTATATTATGTTGAAGAAGCAGAATATATTGAAGAAGTGGTATATGTTGAAGAAGCAGAGAGTATATGCTGAAGAAGGGGTATATGCTGAAGAAGGGGTATATTATGTTGAAGAAGCAGAATATATTGAAGAAGTGGTATATGTTGAAGAAGCAGAGAGTATATGCTGAAGAAGGGGTATATGCTGAAGAAGGGGTATATTATGTTGAAGAAGCAGAATATATTGAAGAAGTGGTATATGTTGAAGAAGCAGAGAGTATATGCTGAAGAAGGGGTATATGCTGAAGAAGGGGTATATTATGTTGAAGAAGCAGAATATATTGAAGAAGTGGTATATGTTGAAGAAGCAGAGAGTATATGCTGAAGAAGGGGTATATGCTGAAGAAGGGGTATATTATGTTGAAGAAGCAGAATATATTGAAGAAGTGGTATATGTTGAAGAAGCAGAGAGTATATGCTGAAGAAGGGGTATATGCTGAAGAAGGGGTATATTATGTTGAAGAAGCAGAATATATTGAAGAAGTGGTATATGTTGAAGAAGCAGAGAGTATATGCTGAAGAAGGGGTATATGCTGAAGAAGGGGTATATTATGTTGAAGAAGCAGAATATATTGAAGAAGTGGTATATGTTGAAGAAGCAGAGAGTATATGCTGAAGAAGGGGTATATGCTGAAGAAGGGGTATATTATGTTGAAGAAGCAGAATATATTGAAGAAGTGGTATATGTTGAAGAAGCAGAGAGTATATGCTGAAGAAGGGGTATATGCTGAAGAAGGGGTATATTATGTTGAAGAAGCAGAATATATTGAAGAAGTGGTATATGTTGAAGAAGCAGAGAGTATATGCTGAAGAAGGGGTATATGCTGAAGAAGGGGTATATTATGTTGAAGAAGCAGAATATATTGAAGAAGTGGTATATGTTGAAGAAGCAGAGAGTATATGCTGAAGAAGGGGTATATGCTGAAGAAGGGGTATATTATGTTGAAGAAGCAGAATATATTGAAGAAGTGGTATATGTTGAAGAAGCAGAGAGTATATGCTGAAGAAGGGGTATATGCTGAAGAAGGGGTATATTATGTTGAAGAAGCAGAATATATTGAAGAAGTGGTATATGTTGAAGAAGCAGAGAGTATATGCTGAAGAAGGGGTATATGCTGAAGAAGGGGTATATTATGTTGAAGAAGCAGAATATATTGAAGAAGTGGTATATGTTGAAGAAGCAGAGAGTATATGCTGAAGAAGGGGTATATGCTGAAGAAGGGGTATATTATGTTGAAGAAGCAGAATATATTGAAGAAGTGGTATATGTTGAAGAAGCAGAGAGTATATGCTGAAGAAGGGGTATATGCTGAAGAAGGGGTATATTATGTTGAAGAAGCAGAATATATTGAAGAAGTGGTATATGTTGAAGAAGCAGAGAGTATATGCTGAAGAAGGGGTATATGCTGAAGAAGGGGTATATTATGTTGAAGAAGCAGAATATATTGAAGAAGTGGTATATGTTGAAGAAGCAGAGAGTATATGCTGAAGAAGGGGTATATGCTGAAGAAGGGGTATATTATGTTGAAGAAGCAGAATATATTGAAGAAGTGGTATATGTTGAAGAAGCAGAGAGTATATGCTGAAGAAGGGGTATATGCTGAAGAAGGGGTATATTATGTTGAAGAAGCAGAATATATTGAAGAAGTGGTATATGTTGAAGAAGCAGAGAGTATATGCTGAAGAAGGGGTATATGCTGAAGAAGGGGTATATTATGTTGAAGAAGCAGAATATATTGAAGAAGTGGTATATGTTGAAGAAGCAGAGAGTATATGCTGAAGAAGGGGTATATGCTGAAGAAGGGGTATATTATGTTGAAGAAGCAGAATATATTGAAGAAGTGGTATATGTTGAAGAAGCAGAGAGTATATGCTGAAGAAGGGGTATATGCTGAAGAAGGGGTATATTATGTTGAAGAAGCAGAATATATTGAAGAAGTGGTATATGTTGAAGAAGCAGAGAGTATATGCTGAAGAAGGGGTATATGCTGAAGAAGGGGTATATTATGTTGAAGAAGCAGAATATATTGAAGAAGTGGTATATGTTGAAGAAGCAGAGAGTATATGCTGAAGAAGGGGTATATGCTGAAGAAGGGGTATATTATGTTGAAGAAGCAGAATATATTGAAGAAGTGGTATATGTTGAAGAAGCAGAGAGTATATGCTGAAGAAGGGGTATATGCTGAAGAAGGGGTATATTATGTTGAAGAAGCAGAATATATTGAAGAAGTGGTATATGTTGAAGAAGCAGAGAGTATATGCTGAAGAAGGGGTATATGCTGAAGAAGGGGTATATTATGTTGAAGAAGCAGAATATATTGAAGAAGTGGTATATGTTGAAGAAGCAGAGAGTATATGCTGAAGAAGGGGTATATGCTGAAGAAGGGGTATATTATGTTGAAGAAGCAGAATATATTGAAGAAGTGGTATATGTTGAAGAAGCAGAGAGTATATGCTGAAGAAGGGGTATATGCTGAAGAAGGGGTATATTATGTTGAAGAAGCAGAATATATTGAAGAAGTGGTATATGTTGAAGAAGCAGAGAGTATATGCTGAAGAAGGGGTATATGCTGAAGAAGGGGTATATTATGTTGAAGAAGCAGAATATATTGAAGAAGTGGTATATGTTGAAGAAGCAGAGAGTATATGCTGAAGAAGGGGTATATGCTGAAGAAGGGGTATATTATGTTGAAGAAGCAGAATATATTGAAGAAGTGGTATATGTTGAAGAAGCAGAGAGTATATGCTGAAGAAGGGGTATATGCTGAAGAAGGGGTATATTATGTTGAAGAAGCAGAATATATTGAAGAAGTGGTATATGTTGAAGAAGCAGAGAGTATATGCTGAAGAAGGGGTATATGCTGAAGAAGGGGTATATTATGTTGAAGAAGCAGAATATATTGAAGAAGTGGTATATGTTGAAGAAGCAGAGAGTATATGCTGAAGAAGGGGTATATGCTGAAGAAGGGGTATATTATGTTGAAGAAGCAGAATATATTGAAGAAGTGGTATATGTTGAAGAAGCAGAGAGTATATGCTGAAGAAGGGGTATATGCTGAAGAAGGGGTATATTATGTTGAAGAAGCAGAATATATTGAAGAAGTGGTATATGTTGAAGAAGCAGAGAGTATATGCTGAAGAAGGGGTATATGCTGAAGAAGGGGTATATTATGTTGAAGAAGCAGAATATATTGAAGAAGTGGTATATGTTGAAGAAGCAGAGAGTATATGCTGAAGAAGGGGTATATGCTGAAGAAGGGGTATATTATGTTGAAGAAGCAGAATATATTGAAGAAGTGGTATATGTTGAAGAAGCAGAGAGTATATGCTGAAGAAGGGGTATATGCTGAAGAAGGGGTATATTATGTTGAAGAAGCAGAATATATTGAAGAAGTGGTATATGTTGAAGAAGCAGAGAGTATATGCTGAAGAAGGGGTATATGCTGAAGAAGGGGTATATTATGTTGAAGAAGCAGAATATATTGAAGAAGTGGTATATGTTGAAGAAGCAGAGAGTATATGCTGAAGAAGGGGTATATGCTGAAGAAGGGGTATATTATGTTGAAGAAGCAGAATATATTGAAGAAGTGGTATATGTTGAAGAAGCAGAGAGTATATGCTGAAGAAGGGGTATATGCTGAAGAAGGGGTATATTATGTTGAAGAAGCAGAATATATTGAAGAAGTGGTATATGTTGAAGAAGCAGAGAGTATATGCTGAAGAAGGGGTATATGCTGAAGAAGGGGTATATTATGTTGAAGAAGCAGAATATATTGAAGAAGTGGTATATGTTGAAGAAGCAGAGAGTATATGCTGAAGAAGGGGTATATGCTGAAGAAGGGGTATATTATGTTGAAGAAGCAGAATATATTGAAGAAGTGGTATATGTTGAAGAAGCAGAGAGTATATGCTGAAGAAGGGGTATATGCTGAAGAAGGGGTATATTATGTTGAAGAAGCAGAATATATTGAAGAAGTGGTATATGTTGAAGAAGCAGAGAGTATATGCTGAAGAAGGGGTATATGCTGAAGAAGGGGTATATTATGTTGAAGAAGCAGAATATATTGAAGAAGTGGTATATGTTGAAGAAGCAGAGAGTATATGCTGAAGAAGGGGTATATGCTGAAGAAGGGGTATATTATGTTGAAGAAGCAGAATATATTGAAGAAGTGGTATATGTTGAAGAAGCAGAGAGTATATGCTGAAGAAGGGGTATATGCTGAAGAAGGGGTATATTATGTTGAAGAAGCAGAATATATTGAAGAAGTGGTATATGTTGAAGAAGCAGAGAGTATATGCTGAAGAAGGGGTATATGCTGAAGAAGGGGTATATTATGTTGAAGAAGCAGAATATATTGAAGAAGTGGTATATGTTGAAGAAGCAGAGAGTATATGCTGAAGAAGGGGTATATGCTGAAGAAGGGGTATATTATGTTGAAGAAGCAGAATATATTGAAGAAGTGGTATATGTTGAAGAAGCAGAGAGTATATGCTGAAGAAGGGGTATATGCTGAAGAAGGGGTATATTATGTTGAAGAAGCAGAATATATTGAAGAAGTGGTATATGTTGAAGAAGCAGAGAGTATATGCTGAAGAAGGGGTATATGCTGAAGAAGGGGTATATTATGTTGAAGAAGCAGAATATATTGAAGAAGTGGTATATGTTGAAGAAGCAGAGAGTATATGCTGAAGAAGGGGTATATGCTGAAGAAGGGGTATATTATGTTGAAGAAGCAGAATATATTGAAGAAGTGGTATATGTTGAAGAAGCAGAGAGTATATGCTGAAGAAGGGGTATATGCTGAAGAAGGGGTATATTATGTTGAAGAAGCAGAATATATTGAAGAAGTGGTATATGTTGAAGAAGCAGAGAGTATATGCTGAAGAAGGGGTATATGCTGAAGAAGGGGTATATTATGTTGAAGAAGCAGAATATATTGAAGAAGTGGTATATGTTGAAGAAGCAGAGAGTATATGCTGAAGAAGGGGTATATGCTGAAGAAGGGGTATATTATGTTGAAGAAGCAGAATATATTGAAGAAGTGGTATATGTTGAAGAAGCAGAGAGTATATGCTGAAGAAGGGGTATATGCTGAAGAAGGGGTATATTATGTTGAAGAAGCAGAATATATTGAAGAAGTGGTATATGTTGAAGAAGCAGAGAGTATATGCTGAAGAAGGGGTATATGCTGAAGAAGGGGTATATTATGTTGAAGAAGCAGAATATATTGAAGAAGTGGTATATGTTGAAGAAGCAGAGAGTATATGCTGAAGAAGGGGTATATGCTGAAGAAGGGGTATATTATGTTGAAGAAGCAGAATATATTGAAGAAGTGGTATATGTTGAAGAAGCAGAGAGTATATGCTGAAGAAGGGGTATATGCTGAAGAAGGGGTATATTATGTTGAAGAAGCAGAATATATTGAAGAAGTGGTATATGTTGAAGAAGCAGAGAGTATATGCTGAAGAAGGGGTATATGCTGAAGAAGGGGTATATTATGTTGAAGAAGCAGAATATATTGAAGAAGTGGTATATGTTGAAGAAGCAGAGAGTATATGCTGAAGAAGGGGTATATGCTGAAGAAGGGGTATATTATGTTGAAGAAGCAGAATATATTGAAGAAGTGGTATATGTTGAAGAAGCAGAGAGTATATGCTGAAGAAGGGGTATATGCTGAAGAAGGGGTATATTATGTTGAAGAAGCAGAATATATTGAAGAAGTGGTATATGTTGAAGAAGCAGAGAGTATATGCTGAAGAAGGGGTATATGCTGAAGAAGGGGTATATTATGTTGAAGAAGCAGAATATATTGAAGAAGTGGTATATGTTGAAGAAGCAGAGAGTATATGCTGAAGAAGGGGTATATGCTGAAGAAGGGGTATATTATGTTGAAGAAGCAGAATATATTGAAGAAGTGGTATATGTTGAAGAAGCAGAGAGTATATGCTGAAGAAGGGGTATATGCTGAAGAAGGGGTATATTATGTTGAAGAAGCAGAATATATTGAAGAAGTGGTATATGTTGAAGAAGCAGAGAGTATATGCTGAAGAAGGGGTATATGCTGAAGAAGGGGTATATTATGTTGAAGAAGCAGAATATATTGAAGAAGTGGTATATGTTGAAGAAGCAGAGAGTATATGCTGAAGAAGGGGTATATGCTGAAGAAGGGGTATATTATGTTGAAGAAGCAGAATATATTGAAGAAGTGGTATATGTTGAAGAAGCAGAGAGTATATGCTGAAGAAGGGGTATATGCTGAAGAAGGGGTATATTATGTTGAAGAAGCAGAATATATTGAAGAAGTGGTATATGTTGAAGAAGCAGAGAGTATATGCTGAAGAAGGGGTATATGCTGAAGAAGGGGTATATTATGTTGAAGAAGCAGAATATATTGAAGAAGTGGTATATGTTGAAGAAGCAGAGAGTATATGCTGAAGAAGGGGTATATGCTGAAGAAGGGGTATATTATGTTGAAGAAGCAGAATATATTGAAGAAGTGGTATATGTTGAAGAAGCAGAGAGTATATGCTGAAGAAGGGGTATATGCTGAAGAAGGGGTATATTATGTTGAAGAAGCAGAATATATTGAAGAAGTGGTATATGTTGAAGAAGCAGAGAGTATATGCTGAAGAAGGGGTATATGCTGAAGAAGGGGTATATTATGTTGAAGAAGCAGAATATATTGAAGAAGTGGTATATGTTGAAGAAGCAGAGAGTATATGCTGAAGAAGGGGTATATGCTGAAGAAGGGGTATATTATGTTGAAGAAGCAGAATATATTGAAGAAGTGGTATATGTTGAAGAAGCAGAGAGTATATGCTGAAGAAGGGGTATATGCTGAAGAAGGGGTATATTATGTTGAAGAAGCAGAATATATTGAAGAAGTGGTATATGTTGAAGAAGCAGAGAGTATATGCTGAAGAAGGGGTATATGCTGAAGAAGGGGTATATTATGTTGAAGAAGCAGAATATATTGAAGAAGTGGTATATGTTGAAGAAGCAGAGAGTATATGCTGAAGAAGGGGTATATGCTGAAGAAGGGGTATATTATGTTGAAGAAGCAGAATATATTGAAGAAGTGGTATATGTTGAAGAAGCAGAGAGTATATGCTGAAGAAGGGGTATATGCTGAAGAAGGGGTATATTATGTTGAAGAAGCAGAATATATTGAAGAAGTGGTATATGTTGAAGAAGCAGAGAGTATATGCTGAAGAAGGGGTATATGCTGAAGAAGGGGTATATTATGTTGAAGAAGCAGAATATATTGAAGAAGTGGTATATGTTGAAGAAGCAGAGAGTATATGCTGAAGAAGGGGTATATGCTGAAGAAGGGGTATATTATGTTGAAGAAGCAGAATATATTGAAGAAGTGGTATATGTTGAAGAAGCAGAGAGTATATGCTGAAGAAGGGGTATATGCTGAAGAAGGGGTATATTATGTTGAAGAAGCAGAATATATTGAAGAAGTGGTATATGTTGAAGAAGCAGAGAGTATATGCTGAAGAAGGGGTATATGCTGAAGAAGGGGTATATTATGTTGAAGAAGCAGAATATATTGAAGAAGTGGTATATGTTGAAGAAGCAGAGAGTATATGCTGAAGAAGGGGTATATGCTGAAGAAGGGGTATATTATGTTGAAGAAGCAGAATATATTGAAGAAGTGGTATATGTTGAAGAAGCAGAGAGTATATGCTGAAGAAGGGGTATATGCTGAAGAAGGGGTATATTATGTTGAAGAAGCAGAATATATTGAAGAAGTGGTATATGTTGAAGAAGCAGAGAGTATATGCTGAAGAAGGGGTATATGCTGAAGAAGGGGTATATTATGTTGAAGAAGCAGAATATATTGAAGAAGTGGTATATGTTGAAGAAGCAGAGAGTATATGCTGAAGAAGGGGTATATGCTGAAGAAGGGGTATATTATGTTGAAGAAGCAGAATATATTGAAGAAGTGGTATATGTTGAAGAAGCAGAGAGTATATGCTGAAGAAGGGGTATATGCTGAAGAAGGGGTATATTATGTTGAAGAAGCAGAATATATTGAAGAAGTGGTATATGTTGAAGAAGCAGAGAGTATATGCTGAAGAAGGGGTATATGCTGAAGAAGGGGTATATTATGTTGAAGAAGCAGAATATATTGAAGAAGTGGTATATGTTGAAGAAGCAGAGAGTATATGCTGAAGAAGGGGTATATGCTGAAGAAGGGGTATATTATGTTGAAGAAGCAGAATATATTGAAGAAGTGGTATATGTTGAAGAAGCAGAGAGTATATGCTGAAGAAGGGGTATATGCTGAAGAAGGGGTATATTATGTTGAAGAAGCAGAATATATTGAAGAAGTGGTATATGTTGAAGAAGCAGAGAGTATATGCTGAAGAAGGGGTATATGCTGAAGAAGGGGTATATTATGTTGAAGAAGCAGAATATATTGAAGAAGTGGTATATGTTGAAGAAGCAGAGAGTATATGCTGAAGAAGGGGTATATGCTGAAGAAGGGGTATATTATGTTGAAGAAGCAGAATATATTGAAGAAGTGGTATATGTTGAAGAAGCAGAGAGTATATGCTGAAGAAGGGGTATATGCTGAAGAAGGGGTATATTATGTTGAAGAAGCAGAATATATTGAAGAAGTGGTATATGTTGAAGAAGCAGAGAGTATATGCTGAAGAAGGGGTATATGCTGAAGAAGGGGTATATTATGTTGAAGAAGCAGAATATATTGAAGAAGTGGTATATGTTGAAGAAGCAGAGAGTATATGCTGAAGAAGGGGTATATGCTGAAGAAGGGGTATATTATGTTGAAGAAGCAGAATATATTGAAGAAGTGGTATATGTTGAAGAAGCAGAGAGTATATGCTGAAGAAGGGGTATATGCTGAAGAAGGGGTATATTATGTTGAAGAAGCAGAATATATTGAAGAAGTGGTATATGTTGAAGAAGCAGAGAGTATATGCTGAAGAAGGGGTATATGCTGAAGAAGGGGTATATTATGTTGAAGAAGCAGAATATATTGAAGAAGTGGTATATGTTGAAGAAGCAGAGAGTATATGCTGAAGAAGGGGTATATGCTGAAGAAGGGGTATATTATGTTGAAGAAGCAGAATATATTGAAGAAGTGGTATATGTTGAAGAAGCAGAGAGTATATGCTGAAGAAGGGGTATATGCTGAAGAAGGGGTATATTATGTTGAAGAAGCAGAATATATTGAAGAAGTGGTATATGTTGAAGAAGCAGAGAGTATATGCTGAAGAAGGGGTATATGCTGAAGAAGGGGTATATTATGTTGAAGAAGCAGAATATATTGAAGAAGTGGTATATGTTGAAGAAGCAGAGAGTATATGCTGAAGAAGGGGTATATGCTGAAGAAGGGGTATATTATGTTGAAGAAGCAGAATATATTGAAGAAGTGGTATATGTTGAAGAAGCAGAGAGTATATGCTGAAGAAGGGGTATATGCTGAAGAAGGGGTATATTATGTTGAAGAAGCAGAATATATTGAATATCGAGATGGAAGCTGTGTTATATAGAAGAAACCGTCCGCTGTACAAAAGAGCGGACTATCATAAACACTACACCTAACACGTATAGTCACATCAATATCAGTGTAAAAAGACTACACTTTAATACTACACCGAACACGCTTTAATGCTACAACTTGCATACATCACATCAAGCGTCCGCTTATAATTAAAGCGGACGCACTTAAATTTTTTTTAAAAAAAAAACCTGACCGTCCGCGCTTCGTGGCAGCGGACGGTGAATATTTTTTTTTTAAAAAAAAGATACTATTGATGCCAAAGGATGAAAAATCTTACGCGGGAATCGTACTCGGGAACATATGCCCATACCAATAGATGAAAGAGCTTACACGGGAACCGTACTCGGGAAAGTATGTTCGGGAAAAACTTGCTCGTAAAAGCTTACTCGGGAACATCTGTCCGAGGATTCCAAAAGTGAAAAGTTGTCTAGCACATGCTTGTTAATGATTAAATCGGGTAGCGTGTTGTCAGGCTTCTATTCAGTTCTGATTGGCCTAGTAACTTGTGCAAACTAAGACTGGCAGACCCATACCTAATCATGAGTGGCCAGGTGGCGTATACGCAATCGAGATACCTTTTTTCACCTATAAATACTTGAGTCTCTCGCAAACAAGAGATATAAGAATCTTAACTTACCATAAAAGAAAAAGCATTACAAGATTTCCCGATTAGAATTTGCTGAGTTGTGTATTATTCTCCTCGGGTGGTGATAATTAGCTCTTTGGTCGGGGACCGAGGATGAAATTTGAGTAGCATCAGATCCTATTAACAAAGTTCTGAAATTATGTATGTGAATTCTTTTTTGGGGCATTGCGTATGCAAGCGAGGCATGATTTAGGGAAGGTCTCGCACACTGTCGGTGGATGATCCGAGAAAGTGTGGGTTCGAGCCATGCACATAGTGTGAGTGTAGGTGCGACACATTGTTATGAGTACATGGTCCCCGATCCAACTTGTACTGTTCGAAAACGTTAAGAGCTGGGTTAGGGAAGAGGAGAAACTAATATTATACCGGGAACTATATTTTATCAGAAACTATATTTTATCTTGGATATGTATTTTATCCAAAAGAAAATATTTTGTACGAAAACTGATTTCATATGGAAAATTTTTTCCCAGAAATTCGTTACTCATGAAGAAACATTTTTATCCGAAAAGTTATTTTCACCAGAAAAAACAGTCTTATCTGAAAACTTATTTTCGTCCGAAAGAAATATTTTCATGAAAACTTTTCATTCGATATTTTAAAGAAAAATTTGAAACCTTTGGAATTTAAATTTGTGCCTGAAGATTTGGAGTATACAAGAAATGTGTTCAATTATCAGCACCATGCTTTCGAGGAGAAGCAAACTGTATCAAGACTTGCAGGATTAACATTTTCTATGGTACCATTTCTAATGATTTTACGTCCAAAGAAGCTCGTAAACCCCAACGACACGTGGTTCTGCTTGCAATGTTCTTGCATCATATCTTCCATAAAGTGCATGTGCTCTCCACTACAGTATACTCACGTCTAACAATTCTAACAGAATAATCCTTCACAGATGCAATCAGATCTTGTTTATCTTTAAACATCATGTTTATAGATAACTCACATCTCTCAGTGTTGTAGTAGCTCGTTCTTCCAGAAGGTACACCAATAGAATCAGGTATCTCTTCCCCGAACACTGTAGTAAAAAAAGGTGGCATTTCATGTGTGCTGGAGAGAAATGGCGTGACTTGTCGTTGTGAAGTTTCTCCTCGGACGGGACGAGATGATGTCCCCTCGTGCATGATATCCTCATGTTCAGCATCAGCAGGTTCTTCATCAAACTCATCAGATGATGTGTCTGGTTCGGTATCAATGTTATCAACATGTGTATTAGCGTCACCCTGATCCGGAGAAGCTACCTCTGTTTTAGGATCAGCAGTGTTCGTGTCAAAATATTCATTTCTCCGGTGAAATGTTGATCCCATAATCCACTTCCATGCTCCAGAGATATATTGCATAATCCTTCGGTAACCTGTGGAACATAAATCTATGGCTCATGGAACACATCATATGTAGAAGTACCTGCTTGGTTAAAATGCCCTCCATCGGAGACATGCTGAATATATGAATCATCAGGTTCATTATAAACAACAGTCGGATTAATTGACTGTGTCTCCACGTACAAGTGCAAAATCTGCATATTGGGACATTGCATCACAAATTCTAAAACACCATCATCTTCTATATGGATTAAGACTTCTGTCCAACATGATCTCTCCATAAATCCATATTTCGTACATAATTTTATAGAAAATTTAGAACTGTCAATGTTCAACATTCTACACACAAGTTCAACCAAATCAAACAAATTTATTGATCGTGGTACTCTCGTCGGTCTTCGATGTGAAATCGAATATCCGACAGAGCCATTTTCAACAACAATATCACCACCAAAATATAAAAACACTCCGACAGAATCCATTTGAAAAAACAAAACCTAGGTTATACAAAAGAGCGGACTATCATAAACACTACACCTAACACGTATAGTCACATCAATATCAGTGTAAAAAGACTACACTTTAATACTACACCGAACACGCTTTAATGCTACAACTTGCATACATCACATCAAGCGTCCGCTTATAATTAAAGCGGACGCACTTAAATTTTTTTTAAAAAAAAAACCTGACCGTCCGCGCTTCGTGGCAGCGGACGGTGAATATTTTTTTTTAAAAAAAATGGCAGCGTCCGCAGTCACTGACAGGGAACGCTGTGTTACTGACCATCCGCACCTCTTGGCAGCGGACAGTGGAATTATTTTTTTTAAAAAAAAAACAGTGTCCGCTGCTTGTAGCAACGGACGCTAACCAATATAATCCACCGTCCGCTCTTTGCAAGAGCGTTTTACAGTATTTTTACAAAACCTCTACAGATACATTATTTTTGAAATTGATTTTATTTTTTGCGTTATTTTTAAAAAAAGCCCGAGTTTACGTTCATGCAGTTTTATGTACACTTATGACTGAACATACATTAATATATATCTCCTCCTATTTTTAAACCTCTTCCCCGAAAAAATCTGTAAAAAGAATACTTCTCCTCCAAATTAATTATATATTTTTACGTACCATTCTCAGTATTGAGTATGGATAATATTTGATCAGCCCATTTAAGTTTATTTGGTTGAGTTGTCTTACATGGAGTGAACTACAGCTGATGCATATGAGTTGGGCTCAATTTTAGGCAACTAAAATTAAATTATTGTTAGATTAGCGAAAGAAATTGCCCGTGTCTAATAGTTCGGTCACAGATTATCAATGATTGACTATAATCGGATCAAGGGTCTCTTAAAGAAAGACCAAAGAATTTATAGACCGACATTCGTAAATCGATATTTCACTTAGATATTGATTTTATATTACTTTGCTCTAAATATTTCGTGACCAAATTAAAAACTCGATGTCGGATAATCCGTGGTTTTTTTAGGCTGAAATGTTTTTATTTTTCGAGGATTTGATCTAATTCCACGCCGTTCAATTGTCGTTTTACAATAACAACATATCTGGTACGTAATCATCACGAGAAAAAGTGGATCAAAATAAACAAAAGGAAAAACAACTTGATCAAGAAACTAAAAAAGATTTCTAATCATCGTTAAAAGAAGAAGACTTGCTGGACATGGACAAATAATTTAGTGCGAACTTGTCAAATGCACAAGTATAGGCTTGAGAAGATAAGATTAATGAGCATCCGCAGCCAAGCAAAGATAATAGGAACTCTAGCTACTGTTGCGGGAGCCATGATCATGACCTTGGTAGAAGGCCCGAATATTGGTTTGCCATGGACGAAACAAGTAAGCGGACATGCACATCAACAATCTCAAATAAATTTTCAACATTCGATCAAGGGTGCGATTATGATTACTACAGGATGTTTTAGCTAGGCTTGCTTCATGATATTGCAGGTTACTAAGCAGCATGCATGCCAATAGTATGGAAAATTAATGAACTGCCTTATAATCGATCTGGAAATTCTATCATATATTTCTAGGCAATAGTCTTGAAAACGTACCCTGCAGAACTCTCCCTCACTGCTTGGATATGCCTTTTGGGAACTGTGGAGGGCGCTGCTGTGGCACTGGTTATGGAGAGGGATAAATCAGCTTGGTCCATAGCATGGGATACTAAGTTTCTCGCAGTAGTATACAGTGTAAGTGATATTATGGATTGTGAAACGGTTTTTGAAGTCCTCATGATATTTGATTCCATAGAGTTCTAATGCAAGAACTCCACCGAAATACTGCATTTCGACGTTATAGTACAAGAGTCATTTACAATTGAGTTTTGCAGGGGATATTCTGTTCCGGTATTGCTTATTACGTCCAAGGAGTAGTAATGAAAGAAAGAGGTCCGATTTTCGTTACTGCATTCAGCCCCCTGAACATGGTCATCGGTGCTGTTATGAGCTCTTTCATGTCCGAGCAAATGTATTTCGGAAGGTAAAACCTCAACTATATTTACTTGTTCTATATATGTGATGGTCCCAGAAATAGGATCACTAAGTAAATAGGAGTTCAGAAGGGGGGGGGGTGAATGAACTCCTTTCGATTTTTGTATTTTCGAAAACTATTTCAAAATGTTTTACAAGCTTAGCTTAACTTAAGTCCGAGTTACCAGAATTAAGAATATCTCAGTTATATTCAAACTTCTCGGCCAACAATATTTGTGCGGAAAAAGGCCGATAGATTTGTGAACAGTTAATATAAGCAATATGAAAGTGCGTAATGTAAAAGTGTAGGGTCAGAAATTTATTTCTGAAAGTTCAGACTTCAATGTCCTACGTCTCCCCTTCTTCCGCCTCGGAAGGTATCACTACTAGAAGGCTTTGATGGTTATAGATCTTCTGCAAACACCCACCCACGCAAGCAACACTCGAATGGACTCCTAGACTCCTTAACAATTTCACGCAGACTTCGCTGCTGGTTTCCAACACTTTGAATATTTTCGAACTGCTTCACAAAGCCAGTTCGTTACAGACTCAATCAAAAGATATACAATGAATATACGTATATGAGACTGTAAAAATCTTCTGGTTTCAACAATGAAACTCGATTACAACAATGTAACCAGAAGATTGACTAGAAGGTATTTCAATGAAGATCAACTGTTTAATTCTTCGAGTCTTTGAGTTTTTTAGAGATCAACAGAGTGTAGCTCGAGAGAATGTTTCGACAGCGTGACCGTGATGAATAGATGGCAAAGTATATTTTCTTCAACACTGCTGCTGATATTTATAGTCTCCGATTGCAACGGTCATAAATACTCCAAAGGAAATGAATCCCGTTTGAATTTCTGCCAAAATCGTACACCGTAATTTCTGCTCCACTAAAAGGTAAATTGCTCACTCTCAGAGCCAATTTGTCTTCTTTCTATATTTGTGCAAACATGGAGAAAAGGCCTCTGTACATTGTACTATTTACCCAAAATAGTACACACGATGTCTCCTTAATTCCAGGCAATAGTACGATCTTGAAGATATTTCCCATTTTGAATGTTTGATCGTATTTGAATCTCTTAAGCTTGTGCCTGAAATCTTTTCTGTTGATAGACCTTTTAATCTTTAAGATAAAAGATACAACGTCGCTTATAATGACTGAGGAGAGAACAGATGACGTCATGATAAATTTCACTGTACACAAAGCTGTTGTAAGCAACGTTCAATGTTACGATAACTGTTGAATATATACTGTAGACCAAACTGATGACAGCAAGCATATAATGTTGTTACCATATACCAAACAAAACTGCTGACAGTCAAACTTGACTCGTTGACTTCACTATTACCACAACTGTTGTCAGCAAGCGTTCTTTGCACTGTTTCAATATCTGTCGACAGTTTCTTATATATCCTTCAACTCCTTGCTGTCGACAGCTTTTGCTCTATTCCCCGATACACAAACTGTTGACAGCTTCTATTCGAAAATTCAACCTACTGTTCCAATTGCTGTTAACAGCAAACTCTCCTAATGATGATATTGTTGACAGCACGACCACTCTCAAGGCACTGTTCCGATATCTGTTGCCAGCTCAAACACTCTTTGCACTGTTCCGATATCTGACCCGATAATCTGATCCAATAACCCAACTATCTCAGAACCCGAAACTGAACAACCCGATAGCGAATCCTGATAACTGTTGTCAGCCCTTGATATATCCTTGAAGAGATTATTCGAAATTCATCGTTTAAGTCCAACTCTTTTCTTATTTTGTTATCACCAAACTTTAAATTTTATCCTAACAATTTCCCCCTTTTTGGTGATGACAAAACCTTTTTAGCAGCCGTATGATTAGAGACAAAAATAAATTGCTCCAAATCAGTTTTATATATAAAATCTGCCAAGTAAAAAAAGAATTTTGTACAATAAACTTTCGAATACAAGGATCTGCTCATTCTTCACCGAACCAGTAACCCGTGCTCCTACTACCACCGCGACTTCTTCTTCTGCTTCCTCTGCCTCTCCTTTCTCTTTCACGCCTATAGAATTCATCATCAAATCTTTCTACAATTGTTGTCGTTCGAGGACCACTACTACCACCAGCATCACCGCCGCTTTGATCAACAACCGGAGTAGGCACAGGGCGGCGCTCCACGAGAACCGGCGGAGGGCGGCTGCTACTACCGACTTCCCCCTTTTTGTCATTACCACTCCTTATATAATCAGCGATTTCACTTATTTGAGTGGAGAGGCCAAGAATGTCTGCCGCTATCTTTGTCTGAAATTCCAATTGGTCGTTCCTGATAGCGGCAATGTGACCATCTAATGACCGGAATTTAGCATCAATCGCAATGAATCTGTTCCTGGTATCTAGCGAAGATGCATCATTCTTGATACTCTGGGCCATGGTAGACTTCGTTAATTCATTCAGCTTCACCATCTGAATATCATCTCTGTTCTTTCCTTCCTGGCGCACACCCTGGAATAAACCTTTGATATAGTCAGCTTGGTGCCCCAGAAGAGTGTGAATACCCTGCTCAACGCTGCGGAGGCGAGAAAGAGTATCGTGATGTGCATTGTCCACGCACTGAGAGAGAGATGTCTTCAGGTCGTCAAGAATGGGTGAAAGATCGGCAGGAGCAGCAGGAGCAGTAGTCTGAGCAGTAGCAATGTCCTCCAAAGAGATATCGGCATCATCAAAATGAATATCGGAGTCAGAGGAAGAACTGGAAGGAGCTTCACGTGAAATCGGAGGAGGAGAAACTGGAAGTTCAACTGTATATAATAGTTCATCTCGGGCAGTAGGAGACAAAATTGGTGACCCTAAGGCATAAGAATAATCCGGTGGAGATGGAGACCTGTACACTGTATCCCCACTAGAAGACTCTGAATCAAATGCTGAACCGGATGGACCCCTGGAAGCACTAAGAAATTCTCCAAATAATCGGTATTTACACCCTGTGCAAAATCATCTAGAAAGTAATCTGGAAGTCTCTGAACATCTAAACTGTACACAACTATATCTGTAGAACAACTTGCTGGCCTCAAACGCCCAGATATACTGAAAGAAAAAACCTCTGTACAAACACAATGCCACGCCTAAGTCTTTGGCAAAAATGGGGCCGCTCCCCAGTACTGTGCTGGCTCAATGAAGAAAACAGAGGGAACAAAAATATTTTGAATAGCCGGTGCTAGCATCTCGATTTTGTTCAGAAATAATGACAACCTGCATCCACTCCTCCAGGAATCAGGACCCTGCAGGGGCGTCCAAATTCCATCCACCAAAATCAGCGGTCTCACCCAACAGGTAGACATGGCCACAGAGAAAAATTGGGCTAACACAGCGCCGCTATGTACTGCGTAATCAAAAGCCATAGATGAGCAAGGTTGCTCCAAAATAATACCATGTTCTTGCTGTTGAATGAGAAGAGCTTCCAGAGATTTAGAGTGGACGGCAGACAAAATATCAAATATTTGGCTTGCAGTTGCCGTCCACGGCTGCCCAGACACAAGATATTGGCGATGAGAATCCAAGAATTTTCTGAGCAGCATTTCCCGGTACTTGGCAAGAATATACAATCTTCTTTCACGGCCGTTTCCAGTGAATCCATTTCGGCCCAATCCAACATCAACTTTTCTTTCGCTTTCAACGCCAGTAATGCATCAAGATTTGTCAATTTATTCAGTGAAAAAGAATGGAAGAAATCAACCACATCAACCATCACCTGATCACGAAGATCCACCAGAAATTCAACGTCTCCACAAATAAGTTCAACAATTACATGCGCAGGGTTCCCATGTACAGATTCATCTTCCACCAAAACATGTTTCCCTTTATCATGTGTAGAAGTGAGTTCACCAAGCCTAAGCTTTGAGAGTTCCACGGTAGTTATCGATGGCAACATCATGTCATTGGAAATTTGTACCAAAAGATCATCAATAGATTTGAGTTCCGCAACGCTCTGCTTGCTGCTGGCAGCTGGCGCAACAATTTATCCAACATCTGTACTCGTGCTGCCGCCAGCTTGTTCAACAGTTCCTTCAATATTCATGCTTTGGCTGTTGTCAGCTTCTTTAACATTAGGCGAGCTGCCAACAGCTTTGTCAGGAATAACTGGCTCATCAACTTGAGAATCAAAATCCTTAAACGATGCATCCAACTAATTTTCAAAATCATCGCGAATCTCTGGCTCATCAACACCCTGTTCTTCCTGATTTACCTTGTCTGTTGTCAAAATAGTTTCCCTGATAAAATCCTCTTCTTCAGTTTCATCCTCAGAGACAGTTGGTAGAATCAATGTCCTCCTCTTAGATTGACGTTGGCGCACAGGAGATTTTTCGACAGTTGCAATAGGAGGGGGCGCAACCACTTGAAGAGGGATCACGCCCTTTGCAATAGAAGCAGTGCTTGGTTGAGAGGAAGAAGGCTTGCTCTTCGACGTGCGCTTTTTCTTAGTAATAACCGGTTCAACACTTGCACTCACTGGTCTTTTCTTAGACCCTACAACTTCGGAGACAATCTCCACAGGGGCATCACTAGAAGGTTCAGATTTCTTCTTGGATTTTGATGCCCTCTTCACCACTGCCACAGGTGATTTTCCGCCTTCTTCCGATTGCCCACGAGCATCGGCAGTTTCATTAGCAGAAATGTATGTGAGGACAACCTTGGGACATAGAATCTTGGATGCTGGAAAGGGAGTGGCGATACCCATCGACAGTACTGGGTCACTATTCAACAACACAGAAATTTGAGCCCCAAAACCCTTCGCATTCTTCACTGACCTGTCTATCATTTCCTTCAACACGCTGAACAAAACCTTACTCCAATTAATTTTCAATCCAAAATGAATCGTTGTCATCATCTGGAATCTTTCAGCGGTGACAGCATCAAAAGAACCCGCTTTCACAGTAATCGATTTCGCCAAAATGTCGTTCAACAACCGATACTCATATTTTAGAAATCGCTTCTTCCCGTGGGTAACTACATGCTCTCCAGATTTAGAGAAGATGCGCCGAGCATCATAGACTCGATCCTTTGGCACATCGGAGAAGTTCGAAAGCCCTTCCGTCGGCAACTCAAAAACTCCTGCAAACCTAGAAGGAGTAATAGTAAAATACTTGCCTGAGATAGCTCCAACGATATCCTTGTCTTGCACAAGAGCAGTCTCAAAGAACTGTACTATCTCTGACTGATATAACACAGGCTTGCACCCCAGAAAACCTCGGAGACCACTGTGCTCGAGAGCTTGGAACATATTTTGCATGCCTGCTTGGTCTGGAATTTCCAGAACGGAATCAAAGTCAACTAGATACGCATTGGTAAACGATGATGAGGCCATTATAGTTTGAGAGATTTGGGAGTTCCTGCGAGAAATTTATCATTAATGCTGACGTCAACATTGCTGTTTCCTTCGAAGCGTTGGCTCGTGGCTGACGTAAGCTTTGCTGTTTTCTCCGTTATGATAGAAATTCTTCCAACCAGTAAAGCTTACGTAGGCATTGCTGTTCCCCCTTAATAGAAGAACTCATTGCTGACGTAAGCAAAGCTGTTCAACCTACAAAAATTGTTAACGCGCAGACAATCTTATGGCAGCTCTAAGAGACCTAATATGTTTCTAAAATGAGAAAACTTAGCGTCTGGTAGAGGCTTCGTGAAGATGTCAGCAACTTGTTGCTCCGTCGACACGTACTCCAACCGGACGTCCTTCTTCATTACGTGGTCTCTTATGAAATGATGCCGGATGTCGATGTGCTTTGTTCTTGAATGCAGCACAGGATTTTGGGTGATCGCTATCGCACTTGTGTTGTCGCATAGAATGGGCGCTGCAGAAGCATCAATGCCATAGTCTTTTAATTGATGTTGTATCCAAAGAATCTGCGCACAACAGCTGCCAGTAGCTAGGTACTCGGCATCTGCTGTTGACGTGGCAATGGATGTTTGCTTCTTACTGAACCATGAGCAGAAGCATCAATGCCATAGTCTTTTAATTGATGTTGTATCCAAAGAATCTGCGCACAACAGCTGCCAGTAGCTAGGTACTCGGCATCTGCTGTTGACGTGGCAATGGATGTTTGCTTCTTACTGAACCATGAAATCAATCGATCTCCTAGGAATTGACAAGTTCCACTTGTGCTTTTACGATCAATCCTACATCCTGCGTAATCTGCATCACTATAACCGATTAGTTGAAAGCCTGAGTCTTTGGAATACCAAAGACCCACATTGGAAGTTCCCTTTAAATACTTAAGGATTCTCTTAACAGCAATATAATGTGATTGCTTTGGCTCTGCCTGAAATCTAGCACACATACAGACAGCAAACATGATGTCTGGTCTGCTAGCAGTTAAGTAAAGCAAAGAGCCTATTATGCCTCGATATAAAGATACCTCAATGGCAGGTCCAGCTTCATCTTTGTCTAGCTTTATCGAGGAGCTCATTGGGGTTGCTGCTGCTGAACTATTCTCCATTCCAAATTTCTTCAGCAGCTCTTTGGTATATTTTTCCTGGTTGATGAATATACCATTCTCCAACTGGCGAACTTGTAATCCCAAAAATAATGTGAGCTCCCCCATCATGCTCATCTCGAATTTATCCTGCATAAGCTTAGAAAATTTCTTGCACAATTTGGGATTAGTTGACCCAAATATAATATCATCAACATAAATCTGAACAAGTAATACATGGTCATCCTTAACAAATTTAAACAGCGTCTTATCCACTGTGCCTATTGTAAATTGATGTTCAAGTAAGAATTTAGAGAGTGTATCATACCAAGCTCTGGGTGCTTGCTTCAACCCATATAGAGCTTTATCCAGTTTGTAAACAAACTCTGGATGTGTATGATCAACGAAGCCAGAAGGTTGTGCAACATACACTTCCTCTGTCAAGACACCATTTAGAAATGCACTCTTGACATCCATCTGAAATACCTTAAAATCCTTATATGCAGCATAAGCTAAAAACATCCTAATGGTTTCCAACCTAGCGACTGGTGCAAAAGTCTCATCAAAGTCTATTCCCTCCATTTGTCTAAATCATTGTGCTACCAGCCTAACCTTATTTCTTGTTACTATGTCATCTTCATTCAGCTTGTTCCTAAAGACCCAAAGAGTACCTATGACTGAATGATTTTTAGGTCTAGGTACAAGTGTCCAAACATTATTACGCTTAAACTGATTTAATTCTTCCTGCATAGCTTCTATCCATCTTGGGTCTGCTAAAGCTTCATCTATTTGTTTTGGTTCTATATGAGAGATGAATGCAACATCAAAATGATCATGAGATAGCTGGCCTCTAGTGCGAACAGGGGATTGAATGTTACCTGTGACTTGCTCGGGTGGGTGATTTCTATTCCACCGGAGATCAAGTCCAATGGGATTTGATCCTTGTTCCCCCTGAGTTGCATGTGCGTCAGTTCCCAACTGTTGTGTATGTTGCTCGAGAGGTGTGTTTGCTGACACCAGTTGAGCATTTGTATCTTGTCTGTCAACAGTTGGTGTTTGAATAATAGTCTCTGTATGCACAGCATCTTTTGGAGCATTCTCCGTTGGAACAACATTTTGTTGTACATTGGTTGTTGTTGCTCCTGCTGTCGACAGCTCGCGTTGGACAATATTATGCGATGTGTGAACTGTTGATAGTTCTTCAGCAGTTTGTCCTTGTGGCAACATGTCATCATCAGATTCTTCAAGACTTGTTGATTCCAAGCGTGAGCACAGGTCGTGTAAGCTTGCTGTTGAATTGGATTTGAAACTTGTCTCATCGAATACAACATGAGCAGATTCTTCAACAGTTAGACTTTTGATGTTGA
Source organism: Dorcoceras hygrometricum (assembly GCA_001598015.1). NCBI lineage: Eukaryota > Viridiplantae > Streptophyta > Magnoliopsida > Lamiales > Gesneriaceae > Dorcoceras > Dorcoceras hygrometricum. The sequence goes on from KV011790.1 coordinate 350,934, forward strand.
ACACACGATAGGCTTTGCTGACAGCAGAATAACCTAAAAATATTCCTGCATCAGATGTAGGTTCAAACGCTGTGAGATGCCTTTTGCCATTATTATGTATGAAACACTTGCATCCAAAAACCCTGAAATATGAAATATCAGGTTTCTTGCTATTCCAGATCTCATAGGGTATTTTACCATGCATCCTATTTATCATTGATCTGTTCTGAGTATAGCATGCTGTATTAACTGCTTCTGCCCAAAATTTTTGTGAAATACCGGAATATGCAATCATAGACTTTGCAGCTTCTTTTAAAGTTCGATTTCTCCTCTCAGCTAAACCATTTTGCTGAGGAGTTCTGGCTGCAGAAAGCTCATGCTTTATTCCAATGTCATCCAGATAAGAAGATAATTTTTGATTTAAAAACTCAGTTTCACGATCACTCCTTATCCGGTTGACTGTATAAGATTTGTCATTTTGCAAACGTTTTAAAAGTCTAATCAACTGGTCAGCGGTATCAGATTTTGCCTTTAAAAACACCACCCAAGTATATTTGGAAAAATCATCAACAACGACTAGGGTGTAGTTCATTCCCCCTAAGTTGGTTATAGAAACAGGATCGAAAAGATCCATATGTAAAAGTTCCAAGCTTCGGGAAGAACGTTTACCGCCTTTGGTTTTAAAGGTAGATCGAATTTGTTTTCCCAGTTGACAAGCAGCACAAATCTTGTCTTTAGAAAAAGGGATTTTTGGCAGACCAGAAACCAAATCATGCTAACTTAACTTAGCAATTGTTTTGAAATTCAAGTGATTCATACGTTGGTGCCACAACCAGCTCTTGGAAGAGCCAGCTGCAAGGCACAACTGTTCAGACTTCTCGTTATTGGACCAGTCGATAACGTAGGTGTTCCCAGAACGTCTACCCACCAACACGGTCAGACCATTTGAATTCTAAATTGTGCACGTGTGTTGTTGAAAATTAACAAGAAAACCTTTGTCACAAAGCTGACTGATACTGATCAGATTGTAACACAAGTTATCAACAACTAAAACATCAGCAATAGAGATGTTACCATGGGTAAGCTTACCCTTACCCACAGTTTACCGTGTGCGTTATCACCGAAAACAATTTTTGCTCCTTTGTGTGGAACAACGTCTGTCAGCAGTTTGGGATTGCCAGTCATGTGTCGTGCACACCCACTGTCCAAGTACCACACTTTTGATCCATCAGCTGGTGCTTTGTACCTGTGATCCTGCAATCATGAAAAACAAGTTTTGGTACCCAATTTTACTTGGGTCCTGATTGTATTACCCCTTTTGGGACCCAGACTTGAATAATTCTCACGGTTTTTCCAGTTCTAGGATCCACAAAGATCTGTGCAAAATCACGTGGAGATTTCTTGAATTGTGACTTCACACTTTGATCATATTGACCTCTCCTCTGCTGAAAATTTTTCCAATCCGATTTAACCTTCTTCGAGTTACGCCATCGCTGGTTAGGAACAAAAGGTTTAGGTCCAGCTTTCGCCTTGTCCTTATCCAATTTGTTCTTTAGACAGCTTGGCTTGGAACCCTCAGGTTTGGAATAGCCAATACCAGTTTTTCCATCTTGATTCAGCTTTGGAGAGTTCTGATCATCGAATGACATTGATTCACAACTATCATGTGTCACGCTTTCTTTGACAAAGCTCATTTTATTGAACTTGTCATAAGTTGGCCGTGACTGAGTACTCGGTCCTTCATCGCTGCTATTACTGCTATTGAATCCAAGACCAGTTCTATCACCGTCAGGTTTCTGGCTTTCACACAGCTTGTCGAGTTTATTGGTAGCATGATTCCAGGAGCTCACAATGTGCTTCAATGCTTCTATTTCAGCTTTGAGCACGCTGGTATCATCCTTCAGCACTTCATTCTCAGCCGTTAGCTTACTTAACTCTGTCTTTAAACTGTCAACATCCTCAAGCTCATCAGAACTTGATTCAGTCGAACTGTTTTTCAGACTTATGTTTTCAGCTTTAGCTTCCTCGAACGAATGAGAAAGCTTCCGGTACTCTTTGACCATGTCGTTGAGTGCAGTGACAAGATCGTCACGTGTAAATTCAGTATTAGCAAAGTCAAATACCTCATCATCATCTGTATGGTCAGCCATTAGACAATGAACTTCCTCCTGTTCACTGTCGCTGGATGAGGAGTCGCTGCTGGTTGATTCAGAATCGGTATCTGCCCAACTCTTGGTGCTTTCTTCAGCCACCAGCACTTTGCGATCATCCTATCATACTTGCGGTTGAATCTTTTGTTGCTGCTGGTTATCAGCCGACGATCTTTTGATCTATCCTTGTACCTCTCAGCTGATCGGTCCTTGGACTTATCTTTGGGTCTTTCAATAGCTTTCTCGTCTTCCTCCTCATCACGCATGTAACTCTCCTCCTTCTTGTATCGATCGTCACCTCTCCTGTCATCCCGCTTGTATCTATCATCTCTTCTAGGTCTGTTGCAATCAGCAACGAAATGACCTCGACGATCACAGTTAAAGCATTTATCAGATACATTTTTATCAGATTTATTAAAATTGTGATAAGGAGAGGAAGGGTGGAAAGATCTTCTCATGAATTTCCCAAACTTCTTGACGAAGAGGGACATGACATCATCGCTGAGCTGATCAGCGGTTTTGCTAGTGCTGGGAGAGCACTGTTCAGCAGTTGTAGTTGCCGCCAAAGCTTTCGTCGGCTGGGATGTGGAGGGACCAGCTTCTGCCCTTGTTTCCAACTCGAACTCGTATGTTTTGAGGTTGGCAAACAGATCGTGAAGCTCCAGCTTGTTCAGGTCTTTTGATTCTCGCATTGCCATGGTCTTTACGTCCCATTCCTTCGGCAAAGCCCTCATCACCTTCAAAGCCAACTCCCTGTTGCTATATTCCTTTCCAAGGCTGATCAACTCAATGACGATTGCACTAAACCTCTCATCAAACTCCGTCATGGTCTCGCCATCCTTCATTTTGATTGACTCATATTTTTGTTGAGCCACTGTCAGCTTATTCTTCTTAGTCTCGTCGTTTCCCTCACAGATCTGAACCAACTTCTCCCAGATATCCTTTGTTGTAGGGCAGTTCTTGATCTTGCTGAACATAGTTTTGTCCTTGTCCAGCGTCTTATATAGTATGTCCCTAGCCACCTTGTCCAAGTTGGCTTTCTTTTTGTCCTCATTTGTATATTCGTGCCTGGCCTTTTCAACAAATTGTGGCTCGCCGTTTGTGACAGCGAACGCCAGATTTGGCTTCATAATCTTCAACGGCCCATCTGTGATGACATACCACATGTCATCGTCCATTGCAGCAAGATGCGCCTGCATGCGTATCTTCCAATCATCGTAGTCCTCTCTGGAGAACAAAGGAATCTTGTTCTGAGAAGTAGACATATCCAGATGTTATAAACACAAGAAATAGCTGTTCAATTGTTAGAGTAGATGCCCAACTAGCCAACTTGTGGCGTGTGGGTTTTATAGACTCTTGTACAAACAATCTTTATATATGATATTCGCATTCTTTTATATGGCATTCTTTACTTTCATTATGTGTGTAATGATTTACAATTGCGTTGAGTAAAGACCTAGAATGAACTAAAGCGTATGTTAGATGTGATAGTGGGTATGACGGCTATCATGAAACACATCTAATAGTCGCTGTGTATTCTGAACATGTTCCTAGTCGATTGGGCCGTCAAAATGAGGATAAGGCCGCCCAAGTTCGAGACTAGTATCTGCGATGCGAAGTACCATGTTTCATTGGTAGGGAACATTGTGATGTTCTGAGCATGCAGATAGATAGTGACCTGGTGATCTATCGAACTATCCTCGTTCGGACTTTCCAAGTGGTTACCATTTGTCGAGTGGATAAGTCCGAGGTCTTGGTTATACTGATTAGTCCTCACGACTCGAAACGTCATTGAGACTCTACATGATAGGCGTCTCACTTTGACCCGTTTGCCGACTCACTTGGGGTCATAAGGCGTCGGGATTTGGTGAGACCCCGATGCATGTAGGAGTCGATGCATCGTTGTCGAGGATTCACCGCTCGCAGACATGCGTGGATATCCTATGCTATCTGAGGGGATAATAGTGTATAAATCTCTGGCCAGAGTACTAGAAGTGTTTTAGGTAAATGTGTTTACCTAGTTACACTCGCGATGTCACTATTCGATCTCCAAGATGTATGCATAGCTATCGGATCTATAGCGACTCTCGATTTACCAATGGTCGTTGATCTGATCGGGATATATGGATTGAAAGGACCGTACTGTACGCTAACCACGACCGACTGGTTCTTGCAGGCACTATCAATGATACCTAGGGGATCATGGGGCGATATGTACGCTAACCACGACCGACTGGTTCTTGCAGGCACTATCAATGATACCTAGGGGATCATGGGGCGATATTGCTAGACGCTTTACCATGATCCGTTGGGCAAGTCCGGAATTGTGATTCAGGAGCCACAATGGTTGTGGGCCCACGGCTAGATGTATCCCTGAACCATTGAGGGTCACACAAGTACTGGACTCGAGATTCCCACACGGATACTCAGCTCAATGTGTTGAGCACGAGAAGAGGATTTTGGGAAGTGCGACTTCCTAAAAGTCAACAGGGGTCAAACCGGGGTTTCCCAATGTTGAGGGGCAAAACGGTCATTTTGCGATTTAGGGTTATATGATCTGAAAAATTGTTTTTCACATCATAACATTCAGTTTTGGAAACTGAGTCGATCGGTCCGATCTGATCGGCGATCGGAGTTACGATGAAGTCACAGCAATGGATATCGTCATTTGGACCCGGGCCCGATGGGCCGATCCAAGTCCATTGTTAGTCTATTTAATTAGACATAATAGACTTTATAATCACTCTCAACTCAACACTTGATACTTGAATCAACCCTAACCCTAAAACCAGCCGCCCCCTCCTCTCCTCGAACACGCCGCCGCCGCCGCCGCCTATCGTCGCCGGAAAATTGTTTTCGGCCAGTTCGACGAGGAGAATCCGTTCGTGCTGATCTCGTCAGCGCTTCTAGTGCAGCCTGACGAAGGAATCTCGGATCTGGTCGTGGACCAGATTGGCGTAAACTACCACAATCTACCGAGAAGAGCCGGGTTCTTGAAACACCGATTGGAGCCAGACACAAGTGCCAGCAAGGTAATCCGCTTAAACATCCTATGAATGTCGTGGTTTGTTTATGAATTTTTCGTATTGATCGTCTCCCGGCCTTCATTGTTTGTTCTTCAGCTGCCTAGCCGAGGGGCGGATCCGGATCCCCAACAGTGGTATCAGAGCCAGGTTCTTCCGGATCTGATCAATATGTATTGCCTGAATTGTATCTAACATCTTAATTTTCAGAATCAGGAAACAAAATCGTGACTCGCCGCCGGGCCGCCGCCGTGCGCGGCGGCGCATCCCCTAAAGCGCACAAGCGCGCGCGACTCGCGCACATGGCTGCACACGTCGCGTGCGCTGGCCGACGCTGGCGCAAGATGCTGCGCTTGTCGTCGCTCGTGCTGCGGCGCTTGTCGTCGCTCGTGCTGCGGCGCTTGTCGTCGCTCGTGGCCGGCCGCTGCCCATCTCTTGTGCGTGTTGGTTGCGCGAGATCGAGGGCAGCGCTTGGCGCGCGATAATGGCCGATGTCCCTCGCAAGGCGGCGCACGAGATATCGCGCAACGTTGCGACGTGGAGGCGCCGCTGCTCGCTCGATGGCCAGACGACGCTGCTGGAGATTGGCGACGCTTGAACGCGGGCTGGTCGCGCGATCATCGCGTGCTGGCCGAGCACTATCGAGCGACGCTCGCCGTTGAGGCGCGCGGCGCCGCGCGCTGCCGCCGCGATCTTCTTGGTGGTGGCGCCGCCGGCCGGCCGCCGCTCCGGCTATGTCGTGAGTGCTGGTCTGATTTCTTCTAGGATTTGGTTCGAGCCTGTCCCGGGCTGCCCGTGAAGTTTTCGGGCCGGTATGCGATGTCGGGTCCGATTTTGGTCGATTTTGAAATTTTAAGTTTTTGGGCCTAGAATTGTTTTAACCCCAATATTGATACAATTAAAAATAGTAAAATGTGATTTTAATTATGAAATGTGATTTTGTAATAAAATATGATTTTGTTGATTAAAATTTGTTTTTATCGGCAAAATGCGATTTTATTATAAAATACGATTTCGTAATTAGAATATGATTTTACGATAAATAATTAGATTATTTAAATTATGCATGTTAATTAATAAGTTTTTGGGCCTAGAATTGTTTTAACCCCAATATTGATACAATTAAAAATAGTAAAATGTGATTTTAATTATGAAATGTGATTTTGTAATAAAATATGATTTTGTTGATTAAAATTTGTTTTTATCGGCAAAATGCGATTTTATTATAAAAATACGATTTCGTAATTAGAATATGATTTTACGATAAATAATTAGATTATTTAAATTATGCATGTTAATTAGATTAATTGCATGATTGGGGTGATCGAGAGCCGTGCCCAATGTGTTAGGTGTATGCAATAGGTTTTATGTGATTTCGGTTTTTATATATTGATTAATGTTGATATTTAATTGAATCCGAATGTTGCATGTTTTAAATTAGATTTAAATATGCATGAGACCAAAATTTTTCAAAAAAAAAAATACCTCGTTTTAAATTTGATTTAAAACTCATATCAAGATAAATGTTTATTCAATAAACTAAAAGGGTATTTAAAATTGTTTAAATTAACCCTACCTTCCATCAACAATGGGTGTACGTCGATGCTACCCGTATACATGGCCCGGCTCATATTATTGAGG
>KV011790.1:366962-388827 GCA_001598015.1 Dorcoceras hygrometricum
ATTAACTCACCTCAACCCTTGATACTTAAACCACCCCGACCCCTAAAACCAGCCGCCCACTCCTCTCCTCGAACACGCCGCCGCCGCCGCCGCCACCCACGCGCCGCCGCCGATCGTCGTCGGAAAATTGTTTCCGGCCAGTTCGACGAGAAGAATCCGTTCGTGCTGATCTCGTCAGCGCTTCTAGTGCAGCCTGATGAAGGAATCTCGGATCTGGTCGTGGACCAGATTGGCGTAAACTACCGCAATCTACCGAGAAGAGCCGGGTTCTTGAAACACCGGTTGGAGCCAGGCACAAGTGCCAGTAAGGTAATCCGCTTAAACATCTTATGAATGTCGTAGTTTGTTTATGAATTTTTCGTATTGATCGTCTCCCGACCTTCATTGTTTGTTCTTCCGCTGCCTAGCCGGGGGGCGGATCCGGATCCCCAACATCAATAACTGAGAAGCACCGCTCTGATACCACTTGATGGTCCCAGAATAGGATCACTGAGTAAATAGGAGTTCAGAAGGGGGGGTTGAATGAACTCCTTTCGATTTTTGTATTTTCGAAAACTATTTCAAAATGTTTTACAAGCTTAGCTTAACTTAAGTCCGAGTTACCAGACTTAAGAATATCTCAGTTATATTCAAACTTCTCGGCCAACAATATTTGTGCGGAAAAAGGCCGATAGATTTGTGAACAGTTAATATAAGCAATATAAAAGTGCGTAATGTAAAAGTTTAGGGTCAGAAATTTGTTTCTGGAAGTTCGGACTTCAATGTCCTACGTCTCCCCTTTTTCCGCCTCGGAAGGTATCACTACTAGAAGGCTTTGATGGTTACAGATCTTCTGCAAACACCCACCCACGCAAGCAACACTTGAATGGACTCCTAGACTCCTTAACAATTTCACGCAGACTTCGCTGCTGGTTTCCAACACTTTGAATATTTTCGAACTGCTTCACAAAGCCAGTTCGTTACAGACTCAATCAAAAGATATACAATGAATATACGTATATGAGACTGTAAAAATCTTCTGGTTTCAACAATGAAACTCGATTACAACAATGTAACCATAAGATTGACTCGAAGGTATTTCAATGAAGATCAACTGTTTAATTCTTCGAGTCTTTGAGCTTTTTAGAGATCAACAGAGTGTAGCTCGAGAGAATGTTTCGACAGCGTGACCGCGATGAATAGATGGCAAAGTATATTTTCTTCAACACTGCTGCTGATATTTATAGTCTCCGATTGCAACGGTCATAAATACTCCAAAGGAAATGAATCCCGTTTGAATTTCTGCCAAAATCGTACACCGTAATTTCTGCTCCACTAAAAGGTAAATTGCTCACTCTCAGAGCCAATTTGTCTTCTTTCTATATTTGTGCAAACATGGAGAAACGACCTCTGTACATTGTACTTCAACACTGCTGCTGATATTTATAGTCTCCGATTGCAACGGTCATAAATACTCCAAAGGAAATGAATCCCGTTTGAATTTCTGCCAAAATCGTACACCGTAATTTCTGCTCCACTAAAAGGTAAATTGCTCACTCTCAGAGCCAATTTGTCTTCTTTCTATATTTGTGCAAACATGGAGAAACGACCTCTGTACATTGTACTATTTACCCAAAATAGTACACAAGATGTCTCCTTAATTCCAGGAAATAGTACGATCTTGAAGATATTTTCCACTTTGAATGTTTGATCGTATTTGAATCTCTTAAGCTTGTGCCTGAAATCTTTTCTGTTGATAGACCTTTTAATCTTTAAGATAAAAGATACAACGTCGCTTATAATGACTGAGGAGAGAATAGATGACGTCATGATAAATTTCACTGTACACAAAGCTGTTGTAAGCAACGTTCACTGTTACGATAACTGTTGAATATATACTGTAGACTAAACTGATGACAGCAAGCATATAATGTTGTTTACCATATACCAAACAAAACTGCTGACAGTCAAACTTGACTCGTTGACTTCACTATTACCACAACTGTTGTCAGCAAGCGTTCTTTGCACTGTTTCAATATCTGTCGACAGTTTCTTATATATCCTTCAACTCCTTGCTGTCGACAGCTTTTGCTCTATTCCCCGATACACAAACTGTTGACAGCTTCTATTCGAAAATTCAACCTACTGTTCCAATTGCTGTTAACAGCAAACTCTCCTAATGATGATATTGTTGACAGCACGACCACTCTCAAGGCACTGTTCCGATATCTGTTGCCAGCTCAAACACTCTTTCAACTGTTCCGATATCTGACCCGATAATCTGATCCAATAACCCAACTATCTCAGAACCCGAAACTGAACAACCCGATAGCGAATCCTGATAACTGTTGTCAGCCCTTGATATATCCTTGAAGAGATTATTCGAAATTCATCGTTTAAGTCCAACTCTTTTCTTATTTTGTTATCACCAAACTTTAAATTTTATCCTAACCAATATGTGCATTGGATCTCATAAGCATTGTACCTTCTTCATGCAGAGTCGTCGGTGCAATCGCTATAGTAATCGGCCTTTACTTCGTTGTGTGTGTCAAGAAGGTGGCAGACAAGCATTTAATGTTTGTCCGCCATGTACAAAGGAATTGTCTGCGAGCTTAGTTTACCAATTCCATTTGGATTGGTTTGCTCCTTCGGGGAGCTCTATCCCCGCTCATTTGAAAAGCATCCCACGACGATTTCCTCTGATATATATTTATATATATATATTTTAGAGTATGTTTTATAATATTTGTGAGATAGATTTCTCCTGTATTAAGAGTTCGTGTGTCACTTTGGAAACACAGTGAGATGGTATAATTCTCAAAATATTATAGTGTTATTTTTCATCTTATCCGTGATTTTTACCCTAATAATTTTTAGGGGTTTTCCACGTAAAAATTTCAATGTCCATTTTTATTCTCCAATTCAATATTCTACGTCGAGATGTTCGATCTGGAAAAAGAAGTACTACCACGAGCCCGATTTGGCCGCACAACAGGAGTCCTTACCAGTTAAGCAAGGTCAAAATATGAATGAACATATCGACGGGAGTTCAAGTTTGGAGGTTGTTTTGGATCATGAACAGGAGTGTGGTTCATGCATTGCCACTTTGAACACACCAGTTGGGGATTGAGGATGACCTGGATTGTCTTGGATGGACCGCTAGCAAGTCAAACGCTGCCACCGCCTCCTTCGGATCTTCCCCAGTGTTGACAGATGATTCACTGAAAACCCACAAATGTTTTTTTCCATTTATTTTAGCAATTTAAGTATCTGATTCTTTTTCCTTTGAAAATGTTAATCCTGCAAGTCTTTCTACAGTTTGCAATATCTTTTTATTGTTAAATATATTATGTAATATTGAAATACTTTAAGAAATCAGAAATGCATTAAAAGACCAAGACAAATAAATTTTTATAGTTAGGAGGTGTAGATAGAGTGAGAGCCACTGAAAAAATTCAAAAGGATCCTATTTCTCTTTTGTTTGTACACCAAGCATGTCAGTACATTTTACATACAATTTGTTCAGCCGAGGAACTTTCTAAGACGGATGCTCAAGCAAAGTGGTAAGAAGAAAAAAAGCTCGGTAATTTTGAGTCGTGTTAGCCGTGTGTATGGTTTCAACGGAGTGTATAGCATTTGCGGTGTGGATGTTCCTATGAGATTATCATACCTCGTCGAAAAGCGAAGGCCCGAACCAAGATGTCCCGGCATGGGGCAAAACCAGCAAAGAATGTTTGGACCAAGAACCTAAACCAAGATGTCCCGGCATGGGGCAAAACCAGCAAAGAATGTTTGGACCAAGAACCTATAACAAATGAACTCGCCAAGTTCAAGCATATGCGAAAACCAATTATATGAGAATTTTCTAGATCAATTCATTAATGGCATAAAAGGAAATGAAGTGATATTCTACAGACCGTCGTCAAATTCTCATATACACCAACATCATAAGGATGTAAATAGATTTCGCCTCCTTTCGCTGCAAGCCACATAGCTCTCACACCTTCATGGTACTGTTCAAAGGAAACTGAATCATTCACATACTATGATATGTCTTCGACAATAGATCCATTGCAAGTGTCAACATACCACAATTGTTGTCTTGTTTTGTATAATAAGATATATATGCCAGCCCAGAAAAAAACCGAGAGCCAAACTTAAAGGAGCTAATAATAACCCTGAAATTACCTGAACTTTAAATCACATACAGTGAGCAAAACCATAGAAACAAAAAACAATTGAGACGGCATTACATATAATATTTTGAGAGAATCATCGGAATTTTCAGAATCTTTCCAAGATTCAGCAGTCAGGCTACCAATGAGAAGTAACACAGGGCAACCAAATGAACAGAGAACAGGACAAAAAAAAAAGGCTTTCATTATGGAGTGGTGTTCTGAGACAAAGAACGGACAGGGATGAGGATACAATTTTTACATACCAGGGAGTACCTCAAGTCACCGCCCTGCAAAAGTCATGAGACTCAGTATGCGACTTCCAGCATATAACATCCATATTCAAACATCACTTTCCACATCCCTCACCCAAAAATGAAACTTGAGAAAATGGAAAATGTAAAGCGAACATTGTCCAAAGAGAATATCTGATATGAAAATATAGTTTGTTGTCCGGGTCTTGATGCAGTAAACCTTTTCATTAACCACATTCAATCTGTATGTTGCCCAAATTAATTACCAACGGACATTTACTTTTTTATTATTGTATCAATGTTTCTAAACAATTTTGCTGCTACGTGACACTGTAGTGCGCTTTCTTTCGCTAAGGCGCACCATGTACCCAAGGGTTGAGGAAACCTGTACGTCTTGTGTCTTGAATAACTATGACTTCACTAGTGGTCAACCTACTAAAGATGTTCCCTTCCCCAGTTTCAGGTTCCAAAGTTCCTAGAAGCACGAGGCTTACTAAGCTGTACAGTTTACAGGTATTGAAGAACATAGACTCAGGGAATATGTACAATAACAAGGTTCTGTTTTGTTGGTGTGATGTGATAACAGGGTACCTGACTTGAAAAGGGTGATATGATAGGATATGTTAGGATATAAGACAACTGTTCAACTCTTTGGTTGAGTAGAATACTTGAGTGATAATCTGAAAAATATCATGACTTACAAATTTACCTTCATATATTATTTTCATAATAGCCCCTCATATATCATTCTCTTTCAGCTCCTCCAATCTTCCTCCCACTTTCATATTTTCCAAACCGTGGCAACTTCTCTATTTCGTTCCACAAGTTGCACATCATTTTAAAACTTCATGATTACACTTATGCTTTGACCCCTTAATCTATTCTCAGTTCGTGTCTTTCCCCACAACATTCCCCCGCATTCTTAGAAATAATTCATCCAAATCTTCAACACAATCAAGTCGAATTTACTCCACAAAATATAATTTTTCGGAAATTCGAATAATCCATTCATGTAAGTTTTCAGAAACACATGTTTGTGTTGGATGCAGTTGGTGATGTGGTGTATAATGGGCATATTAATGAGAAATACCATCTTATTAATTCCAGAGATGGGATTATACGTTTGGAGCTAAGTTGGAAGGTGGTATGATATTTTGACAGTTATTACAGTTATGGTCTCATAATTTGTGCATAGAATTTTACATTCTTTCTGGTTGAACAAATGTATTTTGATCAAAAGGGAATCCAAAACCAAGGAAGTGTCATGGTGGATGTTTGAAATCAGACAGCATGTTTGTTGCCACGTCGTACAGTGTGCGAGAGAATGAGCATTTGAACATGAAATTCAAATGATATTCCTTAAATCATATATCCTGTGCAGTTTCATGACTGGAAAGTGCTTCTGGTTCTGGTTAGCTCTAGCAGTACTTTTGTAGATCTGCACTTGGATGGAAGGTTTCCTTTTCGTGGATTTGAAATCCATGGTTAATTTTCAGAGGAATGATTATGTCATCACTTGGATGTATGCTTTAATTTTGACGTGTGGGGGTGACAAAATGCTTTGTGTTCATACTTTTTCAGACCAAATGAAATTATTTAAAATATGTACACACCATTCTGGTTTGGGGTAATGGGACACGTGTTGAGTCACTGTTGGGGTGCCATTCTTGCATACTACTCACTTGTAATTGGCCAACAGTAAATGTTATTTTTGTCGAATAGAGAATATGCTATTCCAGATGTCTTTGGGAATTTTTGATACCACGAGAGAGGGCGTAGTTGGGTTTTATTGAGAGCATTTCTGGGAAAGTCATACTGAATAGGGTGTAACATCCTCACAAATATAACCAAATACTGAAAAAAAAAAACATTTTTAGGGCTTTTGTTGGTTTATTATATTATTTACTGTCTTTTTAGTTTCTTGATCAAGATGGAGAGGCCCTATAAATGTTTTGTCTTTCTTTTTATTGCTATTCCAGATCATTTTCCACTCACATGTCTTGAAATTTCTTAGCAAGTGGACCTATTTCCAACTAAATCGTTTTCCAATGTTTTATTAGTTATCCACAACTTTATTATTTTGTACAGCACATTTGTCAATATACCTATCAAATAACGAAGTTATGTAATAGAATATGAATTTTGAAATTATTTTCTTTTCGGATTTATAATTGGTGGGCACTTTGAAATATCGAACAGCATCCTTCAAACTTCAAAGTAATTGAAATCTTCAACTTGAAAAAGTAGGTCAATTAACTGACTATCAATATTTTTGAAATCCTTCCACTAGTACCTGCTGAGAAGTTATATCACTCTCTTGTAAAAAAGTTATAGATATTGACAATCTATAAAGTCCAGAATGAACGATTTTGGATGCATAGTCGAGATGACGAAATGATGACTGGGAAACAGGTTTTTAAACATTGATCTTGGAACGTCACAAATTTTAAAGAACATAAAGAAATATATTTTTTTATTAAACCGAAGCTCTAAAAATTAAAGGCGTCGAAACTATTTGACTAAAAATTGCGCAATAATTAATTATTCAGTCCTTTCATAAAAATTGAAATCTTACTAAAATAAAAACTTTCCACAATAAATTTGTCAACATAAATAACTTTGACAGTCGACACGTAGATATAGTTCTCCATTAAACTATCGGTTCATAAACTTTATTATTTTACAGAAATGCATTTCCATACGGATAAGTATTCTCAAAACCAATCTAAATATCCTGATGGGACAGTACCACCGAGTCTTTCATAGGCATCCAATAAGCCCTTAGGCTCAAATCTCAATAGTTTCGGAAATAAAAAATAATATATAATAAAATCCAACATACATAAGACGTTTTTGAATATATTTATCACTCAACAGTCAACTTTTTTTTTTCAAAATGTTCCTCAACCTCAAAATGATCGTATCATCTCCTCAAATTATTTTATAAAATGTGGCTTAGGAAATTTTCCCTTATCAGTCATAATAATTTGATCAGGTATACAAAAATCCAGATTTTGCGTTGACACCAATCTAAAGGCCGACATTCACACATCATTATTAGTAAAATTGATATGGACACCACGATATGGACCCATCTTAGTATTGTTCTCATCCTTGTACACTTAACTCAACACAAGTTGTAGCTTGGTTGTGATCAAGTGGTTAGCTTATATAATTGATATTAGAGAAATTATTTCATATGAGATGTATGAAGCATACGAACTTTTATGATGTAATATTATATGGTATGTTTGTTTTTAGTAGAATGGGTGGAATAAGGGGAAGCACGTGAGAAGTGAAGTGGGACAGCATGCTGGTTGGAGTGTTCTAGAGGGGCGAAATTAAAATTAAATTAAATGTTCCCTACGAATATAACAAGGCTGCTGCTTAATAACGGCCACCCATATATTACCCACAGACCAATCTTTTCAATTCACTATTTATATTTTCTTACTATTTTAATATCTCCCTATTATTTCTTTAATTTTAATTAATTTGACCAACATTTATATACATAAGAATAATTATTTCGTGTAGGTAAAAATATTCAAAATTACATGCATAAATATCTAAAGTCTATTTCTTATAGTAAACAAAGTCAGTTTTTTTCGGTAACACCCTCATATATAACCGAAGTTTGAAATATTTTAATACTCCTAAAGTGATTTGATTAATCATCTTTATAAAACAAATGATGGACATGGAGTAGTTGATATCGAGACTATTTTGCAGTCAAGCACTTGGGCTTAGGATATGACAATTCCTTTTTATATTATTATTATTATTTTATTTTCTATTTGGATGTTTCCAAATATATAGGAAATAGTGTAATAATTGAAAAATAAACAGGCGTGCGTATTAAAAATAATTAGGCCCATGTCACACTAATCTATTTTCAAACGGACATAAAGCCGAAAACCTTTTATAGATTTCTGGCCGTAAAGTGCAAAGACAAACCAGTCAATTTTGTGAGAATCCCAACGCTAATTTAAAATGAATTTTAACCAGAAAAAGGCATAGCAACTATAAATCTATTACAATTTTGATCACAAATATTTCTTTCTGTCTTTTTTTTTTTAATTGATCAGTAATGTTTTTCTGCTAATCCTTTTAATTGGAGGTGTTTCTAACTTTTTCACTAGTAATTAATTTTATGCTATGTTAGGTACATATCTAATATAAAAACTTATAAGGATTCCAAAATATATGTGTTTTTGACATGGACTCCAAATTTCTGGTGGCATGTTAAGTTTCGATTGACCTGGAGTCGAGATCTTTGATTTTTTTAAAATGGGAAAGTTAAGAATTTAGTGTTATATCTAGCTCTTAAACTTTTTTTTTTTAAAAAAAATTATATTGTCAAATTTGATCTTGCTAACGTATCTTTGGATACTAGTACATTTAGCAATCTAAAAAGATTTGATGATGACGCCATATGAGTAGTAGAAAACAAACTCTTAATTCAAAGGCTATAAGATGCCATAAATTGTTTCGTACCGGTAATACAATCAGTTGTGATCCTTGGATTAATTGTTGGATAGTGTCAATGACGTATACAGGATTTGCAGGGTAAAAGCTTAAGCTTGGCAGAAAACCAAGTCTTAAGAGTGATTAATTAATAAGTTAAACAATAATAATAACAACAATTACCGTGAAGAGTGATGCAGTACCAGCCATTGAATTGGGCACAAATTTGTCTTGCTCACGCAGCACCTAAGCCTTAGCGAGAATAGAAATTTAGTTTGCAATTCAGAGTAGATATTTAGTTTGCAATTCAGAATTAATTTTTGTGAGTTGAATTGATTTTATAGAGTAGAGTTTCAATCATAATGCAACTCAATAAATGTCATGTATTAAATTTATAAATTTTTCTTACAATGACATTCTTCACATCTCATTCTTCATGTTCGATCAATAGATGTTGGAAATTATATAGAAAACTAATCGAGCGGGCACTGAAGTGCAAAACATTTCAATCAATACTTTAATATATTTTATTGACTTACTAAAAAATTATGAAATTCAGACCTATTAACATGGACACCGATATCCTCTATAGGGAGGAAACACATGAAAAAGTTTTTATAACTATTTATTACAATCAATCACCAAACTAAATTGAATAACAAAATCCTCAGAGAAATCATGATGGAAGATAAAAGTTTATTGATGTGTCATTTTCACATATGCAATCGATCTCCGTGGAACTTTCTTCTTCTCAAGTCTCAAGATAGTTGGAATAATATGCATCAACCCATGCACTTTTCACTCCTTTTTTTTTTAATTTCATTCAAAAAAATATGTCGTGTGTGATAAATATAGTTAGAATAATTTATTTTAATATTTTTAAGTAAATATAGTATCAATTACAATATATACATATGTCTGTATGATAGCTTTGAAAAAAAAAACTTGCAAAAGCTCTAAAAGTTTGTAAGATTTTTCCAATTTGGCCAAATACCACTTTTCTGACGCAATTTTTTGGAGTGGAAATTATTTAATTTGCATCAACTCAATGGAAGTACAGAAACTATTTCAAGAAGGGACTAAAAAAATCAATAAATGAAGTGGTCCACACGTGCCAGTCTCACAGGCGAGTGTTGTTAATCCACGTGTGAAAACCCTACTCTGAAGGGATGAATAAGAGTATGGATGGGGAATATGAACAAACCTTGCGAATTCATGAAATATGTGATCAAAGTAGAAAACATGTCTCAATAAAAAGGGTAAATTTCTTCAAAATTAACAGAATTGTTTGAAAGGAAGGTTTTGTGGAACTTTTATATGTTTTTATCCGTACATATCCGTTTCACTAAATATTCCCCGTTTATATTTATCTACTATAAATAAGTACAAGGAAAATATACCCCATCAAAGATATTTTTAAAAAATAGGGAAAAATTGCTTTTTTTAGTCCTTTACATTTGACTTTCTCGTAGTTTTGGTCTGCTACATAACTATGTTGCAATGTTTGTTCTTGGAAATTTGATCAATTTTGGCGCACAAAATCTCTGATCTATGAATTTGATGATTTGTATATTAAAGTTTTCCTATTTGATATAAAAATTGGATAATTTTCAAACTAACTATTCAACCCTTGCACGTCCCATTGAACAATTTTTTGATGTTAAATCATAAAGCTCGGTAATTCGAGGTTTTTCTGACCAGAAACTTGCCAAAAGTTTAAAATATTAGACCAAAACTGTAACTTGATTATACGACGGATCAAAATTACAAAAAATTTAAACCTATAGGGCTAAAACTGCAATTTGGTTCTATTACGGACCAACTCAAAAAATGATAAATATAAAGGACTAAAAATAATTTTAATTTAAAAAAATACATCGCAAAAGAAGGATGATTTTATCGAGCAAATAAAGCAATTAATCAATTGTCTTTTAAAAGATTGTGGGTGCATGGAAGCTGATTTCCAAGTTAGGAAACCATATTATAATGGTAAATCCATAGTTAATTATTTGATATGTATTGGCATTACATAGAGGAAGTCTTTTATGAAATGATATTATGAGTTTATTATCTTGATATAGTTAATGTCAAGTCCATGTAACAATAAATTTAGTGTGAAAATCAATAAATTTGAAATAAAAAATAATATGTCATGAGTCTGGTTAGTTAGGTTAATTTAAAAAACGATTCGACAAAACTCATGCTAATAATTAAATATAATTATATTTTACATAGAATAATAAGTTTTTATATAGTCATCTCAGTTTATAAAATATGACTCCCGGCGTCAATCCTTTTTTGGGAACAATACATGTCAATGAGATTTCAACTTCACTATTTATTTAATTGTTTAATAATAATATGCCCACATAAGACCATAGATACCACTGATGCATACGCATATATACATGATAACATGAGGGAGACAATTATTAGCAGCAAGATTCATCTTTTTCTCTATTGTTCCACATAAGAAGGGGATAAAGAAAAACCAAAAACACGAAGAGAGGAATTGCTGGGAAAGGAAATGGAGAGAGAAAATGAAGGGAAATCGTCATCGAAATTCAAGAGGATTTGTGTGTTTTGCGGGAGTAGCCAAGGCAAGAAGACTAGCTATCAGGAATCTGCCATTGAGCTGGGAAAAGTTTTGGTAATATACGTATCTTCTCTGCTTTCCTTCCCATTAGACAAAGTTGGTTGTTTTATATATTTTTTGTTCAGTGGTATGCTGTAAAAGATTGCTTTGTTTTCAAATGGGTTGCGGAGAAGTGATTGGCCTAAAAATCTTCGAATAAAAACTTGGCAACTTTCATGGGTATTTCTTAACTTCACCTGAAATCGCTTCAAGTGTTTCATCATTTCATCTGTCTGTTTCTTTTTCCATTAAAATCCATGGTGTTTCTGCATTTAGGATTTTTAAATGTCATTGCTTACGCCATTGATTTTTATATTATATTTTACTCCATACTCTCTCATGCACGTAGTTTCCAGTCCACAAACATGTGGAATCTTCATTTCTGTTGCTGAAAAGGGATTTCTTTCTGTTATTCCAGCAAGAATTTAATAGAAAAGATCCAACATTAGTCTCAGTTAGATTTCAACTTCAAGTATGTCCAGTCAATCAATGGCGCCTTTCTCACTTTCATTATGTGGATAGTAAAATAACATTTGTATGTAATTCAGAAAGTTCTCCCACGCAGTATATTTACTTACAATCTTGATTATCATAATGACTATTGTTAAATACTTCTTTGGACTTTGTTTTTTCCAAATTGTTTGTAAAGTTTTTTGTAAACTTTAATATTTTCTCATGTTTTGTAAGGTTTCTAGGAACATTGATTTGGTCTACGGAGGAGGCAGCATTGGTTTGATGGGGTTGGTTTCACAAGCTGTTCATAATGGTGGTAGGCATGTAATTGGGTGAGGCCCTTGTTTTTTAATTCCAATTCTACAAGCATTGAAAATCTTGGACTAAAACGTCCTAAAATAGCCAAAATTAAAAAAGTGGGGTTTTTTTTCTGCTTCTCCAAGATAACTAATTGATATTAGCTTGTTATTATGTTTGGTTTTAATTAGTTAATTCTTCTTTCAATCTGACATTTTTCATGTTATTGTCTCCCTATGCAGGGTGATTCCCAAGACTCTCATGCCTAGAGAGGTATGTATTGTCTGCTATGATTTTAAAAGTCTTAGG
This sequence comes from Dorcoceras hygrometricum, assembly GCA_001598015.1. NCBI lineage: Eukaryota > Viridiplantae > Streptophyta > Magnoliopsida > Lamiales > Gesneriaceae > Dorcoceras > Dorcoceras hygrometricum. The sequence continues at coordinate 379,532 of KV011790.1, forward strand.
CCATTTCCTATACTAGCTATTTTTAGTAACTAAACTAGATATCCCAAAAAAACATTTGCTAATCCTTTTGCCTTTTTTCTTATTACGGCTCTAGCTACCAGTAGGTTCTGGGATTGCTTGCTTATTCATACCCAATTCTTAATATTATTTTTCAAATCTTTTTACTGTTTTGTGTATTTTTCTCCTCTTTGAAAAAATGTGATCGATCTGATGTTCTCATTGATTCTGACAACATGGAAAAATGGAAATCCTCGTGTCTTGTTTGGTCCTTTACAACCTTATCCTCAGAATAGTACTTAGGTGGCTGGTGTTTCTCACAACATTTTATGCATTTTTGGACTTAAGTGTTCTCCAAGATTTTTCCTTTTTCTGTTTCACCCCCACCCCTTATTCGTTCTGCTGTGTTCTTTGTATTCTTCTATGTTGGCCTCTTATGTGATTTTAAAAAATTATTAAAGCGCATGTATATGTTTTTATCTGGTAGTAAATCAACGCCTTGCTCTGGTGTTGCTGACTTTCAAGATTCTTGGTGTCTGCCAAAAGTGAACAGCACCTAAATGTAATTAAACTTTCTTGGTTTTGGGTTCATTTAACACTGTTGGTTAATGGGATTGAGTAAATTTTTTGTAGTTAACCGGCGAAACGGTCGGGGAAGTGAAGGCAGTTGCTGATATGCACCAAAGAAAAGCCGAGATGGCTAGGCATTCGGATGCTTTTATAGCCTTACCAGGTAGTTAATATAAATAAAATGAGGACTGTAGAAATAATGGACTACTTAGGTAGTTAAAAAGTTTTTAGTAAACTTGCACAATAAATTTGAAGACAGGAATGGTCCCTACTAGTTTCCTCCAATGGGTCCGGTCCTGATTACTTTGAAGATTCGCTTGACCGAACCCATGCTCACCTCTTCCAAGAATGATCATCCTTTCATGGTATTGAGTCCGTTAAATGGTTTGATTACGTGCCAAGATCCAATTCAGTCAACCAAGCAGAGAGTACAAAGCATTCTGATTTTATCTATCATGTTTCCTTGAAAGAAATCATTGCTAAATGCTTTACTAAATGATTATGTCATCCACTACCTCCATACGCTGTAACAAGTGCACATGTTCGTAAAGTTAAAAGGGATACATGTTTCTCTAAATCTTTTAACTTCAAACATGACGTTTCTTGCATACGAATCGAGCCATGTCCGAGACTTGAATCTTGGTTCACCCGAAATATGCAGGTGGTTATGGAACTTTGGAAGAATTACTCGAAGTGATAACTTGGGCTCAACTTGGAATTCATGATAAACCGGTAATGGAAAAACTAAGAAACTTGTTGATCTAAATATGGAGAAGGGTTATGTTTTTAAGGTATCTTGTTCGTTTTGCAGGTTGGATTACTGAATGTGGATGGTTACTATAATTCCCTATTGTCATTTGTTGACAAAGCCGTAGAGGAGGGCTTCATTTGTCCAAATGCTCGTCACATCATCGTGTCCGCAACGACGTCGAAGGAACTTGTCAAGAAACTGGAGGTAAATTATGCCATCTTTTGAGTAAAATCTCCAAGCTAAGAACCTCGAAAATGCGCTAAAAGATGAAATGTTTCAAACTAAAATTTGAGGTCCCTGATTTCTCAAATCATTGTGACTTATACAGGAATATGTGCCTCGCCACGAAAGGGTTGCTTCGAAATTGAATTGGGAGATTGAGCAGCTCGGTTACTCCCAGAAGTACGATATTTCGAGGTGAAAGAAAGTTTAATTGAGTTGCAGACCAGCAGAGATGGTTAGATAATGGAAGAAAACGCTAACTTGGAAAATTTTAAGATTCTTGTTGTGGGAGGAGTATTTTGTATATTCTAGCTTGGAATCTGAGACCATATTTCCCTTCACGTAGCACTTAAGTTTAGTCATTATCTGCAATTTGTAACGACTAAAAATGCTTTATGTAATTCAATTTCCAACCAATGGAAACTCACACTATTTTGCTTGTCATCTTCTCCTTATTGATCACTCTCAACTCACTTGGATTCTACATCCATGTAACCGAATGGAATCGAAGATTGAAGATCAAATAAGCCTAGAAGAAGTACTTTCATATTATCGAAAATAACAGAAATATGTGAGCTACCATCAATGTTAAGGGCATGCCGGTTAAGTATATGCCTTACAGATATGCCCATAATAAATGAGAAGGCCAAACCATTTGTGTGAAGCCAAGAAATCAGGATAAGAAGGAGGGACCTTTGTGTTACAAACATGTTTTCAACTAATTTTCTGACGCCAGCTTGCTGTTAAGTCATGATCGGCAGACAACATTGACACCCACCAAAGGTTACATATACATATACGTGTGTATATATATATATATATGAGAGTACGAGTTGATGTTCTATCTCAATCCATTGGTCAATCCACAAAAAATGTATGAGTGGGGCCTTGGAGCAATCAACAACAATATTTGGATGACTTTACATGGTACTTAGATGAGGTATTTTCTTGAAATTGAGATTACTTATGTGATATTAATGTGGGTTCTAATAATAATTGTCATAAAGTTAGATGGGCAAGGATGAAACATAATAATAATAATATTTGATCCGAAAAAAGTTCATAATGTGACCAAAGGTATTTCAATGAGTTAAGTTCCTTGAAATATATTAGATGCCAATGAAACAATATATTTGCATTACGGTTCTGCAGCGAAGCTTAATTATGACATCATTATTTTTTCCGTTCTGTGGCGTGCCACGTCAATTAAGTGATGGGCAGTAGCAAGTTTCTGTGCACGGCCCACATATTTCTAGGTTGGTTGCCCAGTTTTTAAATAATGGGCCGGCCTGTAACTGCAAATTCTATTGCTATTTATATGTCAACGTCTTCCTATTTCCGATTATTTTTAGTTGGTTCAAAATAAAGAAGAAAATAAAAATTTGTTTTTGTACTATTCATGTTTTTTCATATTCTAGAAACTGTTTTGTGCTTTTCATGTTTTTTCACACCTTTCTGTCATAAATATTGTCATATTATATTTTCACAATCGAATCAATAATAGAACCGATCTAATTATTAAAAACGTCCAATTAATTAATCGGTTCAACCGGACGGTAACCGAAATATTTTTTATTAATAAAATATTAATATATGTTTTCTACTACTCACGTTTTTTCATATTTTCCGTCATAAATTGTGTCATGAATGGTGTGATGGAAAGTTGAGGTTAATTTCAACGAGGAAAGCAGTAGTCTTATTTATTATTTATTTAAAGTTCCAAAATCATAGGAAAAATTGAATCAAAATTTTTTTTTTAAAAGGAAACATCGTCGTGTGAGGAGGGGGGTTAGGCAGTCCCCTACCTGTATATAAAACCACTGAAATCAAATGAGTGCAATGCAATCCGGGGGAGGAGGACTAGGCCATTGCCAAAACCTCCCCAAGTAAATACAAAACTGTCGAATAACGTAAAGGGAAAATACAGGTAAAGACTGAAAATCAAATGAAGAAGCAAACAAGAAATGACTAAACGAAACAAAGAACAGTAGCGGCGCCAGAGATCCATCATAAAAGAAGTCCGCAACCAAATCGGTGAGGCTGTCCGCAATCAAAATTCGTAACTTTTGGAGTTAGAATGTTGAGTTTTTGGAATTATCCGTATTTTTTATTTAATTGCTATATACGTATATATATTTGATCTTAGATAATTCTAAGAGCCACCAAAATATTTCTTCCTTCAAAGAAACGGAGGAACGAACAAAGGTTACCTAAATACTTAATTCTCCCATTTTAGCTCTCGGTGTTTAATTAGCTCTCGGTTACCACGTTAGTTTATTTCATTTATTTGGTGTGGAAATGCTTAGGCTCCGTTTGGACACGTTTTATAAAAACGTTTTTAGTATTTTTAAAGTTAAAAAAACTTAAAGTACGTGTTTGGACAAGATTTTATAAAATGTTTTCGAAAAATATTTTAAAAAACTAGTTTTGAAGTACATTTTTTTAAAAACAGAAAGATGTTTTATAATGTTTTTAGAATAAGAAAATATAGGTAAATTTTATGTGAATGGTCAATTAATTTTTTTTCTAGATTAATCATTCAAATGTTGTTTTAATATTATTTTTTAATTATAAATCATTTTCTACAATAATTATTTAAATATTTTTTAATTTTAAAATATTTTTATAAAATAGTTGTTCAAACACATACTGACCTTTTAAACAAACTTTTAAAACATTTTGAAAGAATATTTTTTAAAAACACTTTTATAAAATTATTTTTATAAAATGTGTCCAAACGAAACCTTAATTTCTTTTTTTTTATACCATTGTATAATGGAAGATTATCATGGATGAAATTTAAATATGACATAATATACATCGAGTTTTAGAATTACCTTATTTATACATTTAACAAAAAATTAATTGTGAATTTTATAATTCTCATATATATTGTCGGTTTGCGTGTGTTATTGACTGAAATTGGGATATTGGACAGGTAAGTGTGATTCCAGATTTTTCAAGAAGTCTCGCACAGCTCGTTGCCTTGACTTCAAAGTAATGAACATAGATTTTTTAATTAGGGTTTGAGTGGTTGAATTCCCACGTTAAGAAAAGCCCCAAAGCGTGTCGGTTTCATTAGCCCGACTCTTCGGTCAATCGCCCCTTTCTATATAAAGCTGTTTTAGGTCACCCCACGTTAAGAAAAGCCCCAAAGCGTGTCGGTTTCATTAGCCCGACTCTTCGGTCAATCGCCCCTTTCTATATAAAGCTGTTTTAGGTCACCATTTGTTCATTCTATTTTTTGTTCCATTAGCAATTGTTGAAACAAATACTAATCTCTACAAGAAATCTTACCCTTTCGAGAAAGGTAGGTTCTTTGATTTAGGCTTGCCTGCTGCTTTATGATCATGTAATTTGTATTTGTGGCACATCGTGTTTCGTCATATTCGCTTTTTTCTTTCTTGAATTCATTGTTTTGAGATGAAGATGCTTACTTGTTTTTATCTTTAATTTATAATTTATTTATCAGATTGTTGATTGTGTCTTAGTGGTTTCTTTCTCTGATTTTGGTAACGGGAAGTATCGATTTTCAAGGGTTAGTGCATTTTGGATCTGTAATACGTGTTCGTTGTTCTTTGGTCGGAATTTACCCGATAAATTCGAAGATTCAATGTTTTTCTCTCATTCCGTTACGATTTGTGATTGTATTTTGTAGTATTGTAATGTCTAAAACTATTGATTAATGTGAAAGGTTTACGCCAAAGGTTTCCTGTTTTTTTACCAGGTCGTGTTGTTCTATAATGAGCAAGTTTTTTGCATTTAATTTCTGCGGTCTTAGTTTAGATTTAAATCAAGTTTTTTGCATTTAATTTTTGGTTGAAGAATGCTCGTGGGCTTAATGGCTCCTTCTCCTTTGTATTTCAGATGCAAATCTTTGTTAAGACCCTCACCGGCAAGACTATTACTCTCGAGGTTGAGAGCTCCGACACCATAGACAATGTGAAGGCGAAAATTCAGGATAAAGAAGGTATTCCTCCTGATCAGCAGAGGCTGATCTTCGCCGGGAAGCAGCTGGAGGATGGACGAACTCTAGCGGATTACAACATCCAGAAAGAGTCTACTCTTCACCTTGTTCTCCGTCTGCGTGGTGGAATGCAGATATTTGTTAAGACGTTGACAGGAAAGACCATTACTCTCGAGGTCGAGAGTTCTGATACCATAGACATCGTCAAGGCAAAAATCCAGGACAAGGAAGGTATCCCACCTGACCAGCAGAGATTGATTTTTGCTGGGAAGCAGCTTGAAGATGGACGAACTCTGGCTGATTACAACATCCAGAAGGAGTCCACCCTCCACCTTGTTCTACGTCTCCGTGGTGGAATGCAGATTTTTGTTAAAACTCTCGAGGCGGGATGCAGATATTTGTCAAGACACTGACTGGGAAAACCATTACATTAGAGGTCGAAAGTTCTGACACGATAGACAACGTCAAGGCCAAGATTCAGGACAAAGAAGGCATTCCTCCCGACCAGCAGCGATTGATATTTGCAGGCAAACAGCTCGAAGATGGCAGAACACTCGCGGATTATAACATCCAGAAGGAATCAACTCTGCATCTGGTCTTGCGGTTGAGGGGTGGAATGCAGATTTTCGTGAAGACTTTAACTGGGAAAACGATCACGTTGGAGGTGGAGAGTTCAGATACCATTGATAATGTTAAAGCTAAGATTCAAGACAAAGAAGGCATCCCACCAGATCAGCAGAGGCTCATCTTTGCTGGCAAGCAGCTCGAGGATGGTCGTACGCTTGCTGACTACAACATTCAAAAGGAGTCCACTCTCCACCTGGTGCTTCGTCTCCGAGGTGGTGACATATAAGTAGACGATTATGATCTGTCTCATCTTATGATTGGGTTGATGCTGTAGTGTGGGTACACAGATTTGCCTGTGATTGTTCTTATTGTTGGCTCTTGCAACAAGCTAAACTTTATATACATGTTCTTTTTATGCATTTATGTGCATTGCAGTTTGATTCTCTGAAATTATCTCACAGACAGATGAAGATAGGGATTATGCAAAAATCATAAGATTCATGTCGTATATGAAATTTTTAAATAAGCTGAACAGATAGAAGTGAAGCAAGAAACTTAAAAACATTGATTAGAGTTGTTTGGAACAGGGGCTCTATTATAAGTTGTATTAACTTTCAAAAATAATTGTTAATCAGCTTGCATGAATTTGTTTAATTTATTTTAATGAGATGTTTTGATATTCTAGAATCTTTTTATTATTAAAATTTACTGGGCTGTGTACTCTTTTATATTTGTAACTTTTTTTAACAAAAATATTCCTTTTGTAACACTTTTTGAAAACAATATTTAGTATCATCTGTAACTTTCTTCAATGAATTTGATTTAAAAAAACTTGTTTTAACTTAATAATTTATCAAGAAGTTAAAAATAGACTTTGTAAAGAAGTTGGATGTTTCCTTGTTTTTATAGACAGCTTATAGTATGCCTTAGTATGGCATACTATAAATATTTTTAAGAGGTTTTATCAAACAAATTTTCTCAACTTATAAGCTCACTAAGCTCTGATATTTCACATGTATGTTAAGGAAAACCGACAACAAAATTAGCTTTTCCTAAAATTAAAATGTTGCGCTCTTATTCGTTTTGCCCATATACTTATAATTTGATTATCTCCTGTGAGATCAAATCTAACTACAAATTTCATTCAACAAACTGACAAAGAATATAATTACATCACTAATTACTTAGATATATCTTTATCTCATGCGGAACACTTACGGAAAATTGTGGAGGTATTGTAAGAAGTTAAGCTGAACAATTTATGAATGATACGATTATATTCAACATACTAATATGAGAAATATAAAATATGTAAAATATTAATATCAATGCTCTACTCTAAAATGTGTATTCTACTGTTTGTGTTAATTTTGCGAATTGTTGGGCGTGACAGGCGCTCGTGCGCCAATTCGTGTAAAACGTGTAAAAACTTGTGAAAAATCTAGACCAGCAGAGATTGATTTTTGCTGGGAAGCAGCTTGAAGATGGACGAACTCTGGCTGATTACAACATCCAGAAGGAGTCCACCCTCCACCTTGTTCTACGTCTCCGTGGTGGAATGCAGATTTTTGTTAAAACTCTCGCAGGAAAGACCATTACATTAGAGGTCGAGAGTTCAGATACTATAGACAATGTCAAGGCAAAAATCCAAGACAAAGAAGGCATTCCTCCGGATCAGCAACGCTTGATTTTTGCTGGCAAGCAGCTCGAGGATGGGAGGACTCTAGCCGATTACAACATTCAGAAGGAGTCGACTCTCCATCTAGTGTTGAGACTCAGAGGCGGGATGCAGATATTTGTCAAGACACTGACTGGGAAAACCATTACATTAGAGGTCGAAAGTTCTGACACGATAGACAACGTCAAGGCCAAGATTCAGGATAAAGAAGGCATCCCTCCCGACCAGCAGCGATTGATATTTGCAGGCAAACAGCTCGAAGATGGCAGAACACTCGCATAACATCCAGAAGGAATCAACTCTGCATCTGGTCTTGCGGTTGAGGGGTGGAATGCAGATTTTCGTGAAGACTTTAACTGGGAAAACGATCACGTTGGAGGTGGAGAGTTCAGATACCATTGATAATGTTAAAGCTAAGATTCAAGACAAAGAAGGCATCCCACCAGATCAGCAGAGGCTCATCTTTGCTGGCAAGCAGCTCGAGGATGGTCGCACGCTTGCTGACTACAACATTCAAAAGGAGTCCACTCTCCACCTGGTGCTTCGTCTCCGAGGTGGTGACATATAAGTAGACGATTATGATCTGTCTCATCTTATGATTGGGTTGATGCTGTAGTGTGGGTACACAGATTTGCCTGTGATTGTTCTTATTGTTGGCTCTTGCAACAAGCTAAACTTTATATACATGTTCTTTTTATGCATTTATGTGCATTGCAGTTTGATTCTCTGAAATTATCTCACAGACAGATGAAGATAGGGATTATGCAAAAATCATAAGATTCATGTCGTATATGAAATTTTTAAATAAGCTGAACAGATAGAAGTGAAGCAAGAAACTTAAAAACATTGATTAGAGTTGTTTGGAACAGGGGCTCTATTATAAGTTGTATTAACTTTCAAAAATAATTGTTAATCAGCTTGCATGAATTTGTTTAATTTATTTTAAGGAGATGTTTTGATATTCTAGAATCTTTTTATTATTAAAATTTACTGGGCTGTGTACTCTTTTATATTTGTAACTTTTTTTAACAAAAATATTCCTTTTGTAACACTTTTTGAAAACAATATTTAGTATCATCTGTAACTTTCTTCAATGAATTTGATTTAAAAAAACTTGTTTTAACTTAATAATTTATCAAGAAGTTAAAAATAGACTTTGTAAAGAAGTTGGATGTTTCCTTGTTTTTATAGACAGCTTATAGTATGCCTTAGTATGGCATACTATAAATATTTTTAAGAGGTTTTATCAAACAAATTTTCTCAACTTATAAGCTCACTAAGCTCTGATATTTCACATGTATGTTAAGGAAAACCGACAACAAAATTAGCTTTCCTAAAATTAAAATGTTGCGCTCTTATTCGTTTTGCCCATATACTTATAATTTGATTACCTCCCGTGAGATCAAATCTAACTACAAATTTCATTCAACAAAGAATATAATTTCATTGAGAAAATGTCAGATTACATCACTACTTACTTGGATATATCTTTATCTCATGCGAAACACTTATGGAAAATTGTGGAGGTATTGTAAGAAGTTAAG